>JAIPRN010001490.1:0-44764 GCA_025469175.1 Geopemphigus sp. TES_GeoC_2020
TTTTTATGCCGAGCGCGTACCCTAACCACGTGATCGATAACGATCGAACATATTCTACGATTGCCGTAAAAACAACGAAATTATTATCGTCGTTAATGGTCTGAAAAAAGTTTCTCTCTACCACGATATTGGACCGACGGATATGATCGCCCGGACACGACGTCTCGGACAAGGAACGTTCGTGACCACCGTGCGAGCTGATTTCGTTCGAAATCTCGATTGCCAACGGCCGGCGGCCGTACGAAAATGGGCCGTTTCGTTTGCGGTTTTTGTTTTTATGGGCACGCCGCGACAGTCGGACGACGACATACGCGCGTAACGACAAAACCGTAAAAACGGAAAACCGCTAGAGTACGACGAGTACCGCGTACGCATCCGCCACTCTAACCTAACGGAATGAGATTAGAAGAACTAACCGATGCTGTCTTGGAAGTCGTCGGAAGTCGACGCCGAACGAAACGAAAACGTAATTTAGCGACGAAACGGGAACCAATTGACCGACCCCAGACTGTTTAACGATATTCGACCGAACGCTTCGGATAACACACTACGGTATCATTAATGAGTTCGATTTACGCACGAAGTTCGTTCGACGTCGCGTCGCGTTATCAAAAAGCCACCGACGGTTAATTTCGAATAGGAAAATATAAAAAATAACGCGTTACCCGCCATCATCCGGTTAATCGTCGACGCTCCGGTCTGCTGGGCCCGCGTTCGCTTTTCAAAATCGTTCGAACGCGACCTCGATTTTTCGTTTAACGCGTAATTTCGAAAATACGGCACGCCGCGTCCAGCGAAACTCGGAAATAGTCGACGACCGGTTGTTCGCGTTGAACGCGCAAAACGACCACCACACATGGGGGGATGGAGGGGGCGACCGCACTTTGAGCGTCGTGCACGCGAAATTCACGATTAGCGTTTACGATTCGATAATGAACGTAGTAGATAAATTTAAATTTGATCGAAGAAAGTGAAACGAAATCGACGCGAAACACTCCGCGCTAGCTGAACGAAATCAGCACTTACGTGTAATCATCTGTAGAATGCTTGTCGAATCCATTTACGTCGCGGGCGCGTTCGTTTCCCGCGCGTACACCGTATCCGATCAAATGTAATTCGAAGTCTTTTCAAACCAATTTTCTTTATCTATACGCGCGCGCCTCTCTCCAATCGGTTATTATTTAATAATACGCTCGCGCCCGTTCCAAATCGTAACCTAATAATAGCGACGAACATTGAAGACGGACCCCGCTAGGGCGACGAGCTGCGAAAAAACTTCTGTCGCGAAAAAACGACCAGACGTCGTTCGATTGAATTAAGACTCCCCCCCCCAAAAAAAAAAAAAAAACTAAACCACTTGGCGACAATAATAGCGTAGATTTTCGTTCGCGAAATCGGTTTATAAACGAACGATTAACACACTCGATCGTTACACATACGCGTGCCGTTTTCCTATAGATACTTCAGAGCCGTCTCACTCGCGTGACGCGCGCAAACGAGCGCCTAAAAATGATCGCCGGCGTCACGGCGACCGCGGCCGTTAAAACGGTTACGTTTCCGCTTTGACGATTTCGGGTTCGTGTCGATAATTTGAACGCGCGTTGTCCGCGACTAAAACAACCACCGATCAGTGGCGTTCGACGTTGACGAAGTGTAATCTATCGTGTAATAAGAGTCAGAAGTTTATATAAACCGTACCGGGGAGAGGGGGACACGAGACGACGCCGTTTTGTTCGGATCTGTAAACGTTCTACGCGTTTAGCGCGCCTAGTATTAGTGTCGCGACATTTACAACGTTTATTTATCCGACATTTTGTTTTGTTCAGTCGCCCGACGGACTTGTTAAAATGCCGCGCGTACGCACGTAAGTCGGCGGTGTTCGTACCGAGCGCGGAAAATCGTACATAAGTGCTTATTAACGGCGCGCGGGCGAGGCGAATTCTCGTCGTAGCGCAATATTACTCGACTAGTTTCTCTACGATCGTACAATCGACACCAAAAAAAAAACACAGAACGCGTACAGTACACTAATCGTAGAAATCGACTTGACGGACGTCTCGGACGTCACGGGGACGTCCTATACGGCCAAATGCAAATCGCTTTCTACAACTGTCGAAAAACCGGCGGGTACGAAAATATATTTTTGTTTATTCGAGCGTAGTCGCTCGAGCGCATTTACCCGGCCACGCCGATAACCATAATAAATGGTTCCCCCCCCCAAATGAGAACGACACTATTTACGTTCGGACGAAATCGTTCCGATGCGTCCGCGACGCGAGCCCGTTCACACGTGAGCGAATTTTCGTCCGGGAAAATTCCATTTCGGCTCGTTCGGGGTGGGACTTGTAGCGTTTCGTATACGTTCCACGGATACGGTGTACAAATATTTAGCGAAAATGCGCGCGACGAACCGGTGAAAGTGACACCGACGAAACACGAATGTCGAACGGCCAGATACGTCGAATGTTCGCGGAGAACGCTTGAACCGATTTCGTACTACGAAACGTATGGGACGCGATCGACCGGCCGAACGTACACAAATCCGAACGACGGTACGCCAAACGAAACGATCGTTGTTTTTCGTCTTCCCACTCGACTGTACGTGTCGCCTCACTTTGCCCCATTCGTCACTTCTTTTTCGGTTTTCTTCTTTTTCCCCCTCACACCTTTGCCTATATTATTACAGCCGCCGCCGCCGCGGCCGTCTCTCCTCTGCGTGTTCGTGTTCTTCGAAGCCTCGCACCGTCCTCGCGTCCTTCCTTGAACGATCGAAAAATCCCCGACCGCAAAAGCAAACGGCGGCGGACGACGAACACACGTTTCGCGTACGTTATTATTATTACGACGAAAATTCTACCGGACGTCGGCGTACGAATTTTCGAAATCGGTCTCGCGCCCGTAGATTCGGAACGCCCCGGTTTTCGTACTCATAATACGCAACGGAACGTTATCGCGTTTGAAAAAACGTCCGACTTACCCGTAAAACGGCTCCTCCCTTCGACGATTATTATTATTATTTATTACGGCGGGTGTTCCAATTGCGCTCGTTATTTCCATACACTCTCGCGTTTCAAAACACAGCCGCATTACGCCGCAACAGCAGCAGCCGCCGTGTAGCGTTTTTTTTTTTTGTACGGTCCTTCGCCTAATTTCGCCTCCTATTGTTTATTATTTACGGTCTCTCGCGCGCTTACGCGCTCGTAAATACGCGTGCGTGTTGGACGATCAATAGGATACGCCCGCGTCTTTGAACAATCCATTTGTCGATAATATTATAAAATCTTACGAGATAAGGGAACGATTGTTACGCAGCCGGCCGCCCATTGTACCGCGGGCCGATGAATGATCGACTCGTGCGAACCGCGTTCTCCTTGACGCCCGCGCAAATAAAAAAAAATCGACGGAAAATTACGACATTCGATTCCGAAATGCTTATATGTTCGTCATTCACGGGCAACACTACAGTATTGTGATGGTCACGGTGGCGACGGGGGGGACGAGGAGGGAGGTGGTTTTCTATATACGAAAAACGCGCAACGATCCCGAAAGTTTTCGGTTTGTTGTCCACCGGCCGTTAATATCCCACCGTTTTCGTATTACCGACCCACGTCGGGCGTCACGTTTCTCGATATATTTTTTTACCGGCAACGATTCTATCGGGGCTGGACGCGCGCCGTTTTCCGAAACCACCGTGGCCGATTCGTCGGACACTAGAAAATTCCCGACGGGACTGCGCTCGTACGTAAAATTTAGAAAACGTTCCCTCCCCCCCGGTTCGCGAACAGAGTTTCGAAAACAAACTAAAAAAACCGTCGGACCGAACCGCTTCAAATTGTTATCTACACGAACGGGACGCGTAACAAGAATGCCGATCTGACCCAAGTTCGATATACACGGGCCGTAGATAACTTTGTATTTCAACGTCGACGACTCGTTTCGACTTTCGAATCGTGTTTATACTATTATAGATTTTTTTTTTACGAAAGTAGTATACACACTGATTATATATAAAAATAAAAAAAACCGCGAACGCGTTACGATTTATATTCGAATCGACGACGGTCGTCGACGTATTGCCGCTAATTGGTGGATCGTACGAAAACAGATTTCTTTTCGTGGAAAATTCGTCGTGTACGATCGAATCGCCATCGCGAAATTCGATCTTCGACCTATATTTTTACTAATTACGTCCGTCACGTTCTCGACGATTTTAGACAACGGTTTTTACCGTACGCCTATTTTTACAACGAAAATGGCCCTGTGGACGTCGCGCAGCTTAAGTAACCGTCGTGGCGACGCGAATATTTCATTGTCGCACACACAACGAATCGTCAAGGAATAGGTGGACGATTTTGAAACGTAGCCGAAACGTTCGAGAAACACGAATAACGGCGGTATTGTCAAATCGATTGGAATTTTCAGCGCGCGTAAATCGTCAGCTGCTCGTAACGATGACAAAACCAATAAGTATCGTTCTATTTCGTTTCGGTTTATTGATTGTGTTCCGGTAACCGATTTCGTCGAGTTTTTTCATTTCACTCGAACGCCGGTCGGTTCAATGTACCACGTCCCATATAACCGTAACACAAACTAGCCGAAAAATTGGTTGAATTTCGTCAAACTCGTCGAACGTTAATTTCTACGGTTAATTGGCCGGATCGTCCGGCCGACGCGCCGGAGCCGATATGTATTTCGATCGGAGTCCGAAACGGTAGCGTTTTTTATTTCGACCGACGGCGACGACGGTTCGTTTCCGACGAAATATTTCGCCGTGTGTACGTCGCGCGGAAAACGAACGAATTTATCGCTAACGAAACTGAGCTACCGTTTGTTTACCTAGTCGACTACGCGGCGGACACGTCCAGCCATGACGGAAATCAACGTCGTCGTCTCCGGTTCTATCGGGCGACGTTCATTCCGTGGTACACACACACACACACACACACACACGGACGTTTTACCGAATTCGCGAAACGTTTATTGCGCTCGTACACGAATTTGCTGCAGAAATATTCGTGACCGTTATTTAAGTACGTCGCGACGGCGCTCGTCCCAGTTCGACAAATAATTGGCTTCGTAATTCGTAACGTCGGTTTCTTTAATTCGCGTCCCGTACGGTTTTTCGAATAGACCTCCACACATCTCGGTAATTGCCCCGTAATTCCTCTAATACCTCTAATACCTCCTCTAATTCGTAAATGATAATTCCTCGTACGTGTCCTACTAATACGTCCCCCCCCTGGTGTGTGTTTGTGTCCCAAACCCGTGTCGGCCGACGCGTTTTCGCGTCGCAATATTTACAGCGAGCCGGTCGAAAATGAATTTCCAATAAACCGTCGGCGGTACCGTCGCGTTTTCACGCTACGGCCGGGCACGGTGTTTCGGGTTTGGGGCGGTACGTGTTTATTCGTTTTACGAAACCGACCGGTCGACGTCGTTACGAACTCGCGCGTACGTACCGCCGAAGTAATACCGTTCGTACAATAAACTTTACCGTAAACAATTCGAACGCGACGAAAATAATAATCGGCCTTGTATCTCGGGTATCGGACGAAGACTAAAACGTTTTGTTGGTCGACGACGACGACGACGACCGGCCGGCCGTTTACTCGGCGGATTCCTAAGTCGCCGTTGGTATCGTACCACGGACAACTTCCCTATAATATCAAACTGCGTATTTAGTTATTTTTCGCGGCCCGATTACCGGCGCGGTTCTTTTATTTTTTTTTTAACGATTATCGTTCGAAACCGGTTGGCGGTGCGCGCGCACAGACATCGGCTCCGCGAACTAGTTTGAACTTTTTAACGTCCGATTACGAAGAAACGCGATTTAGCGCGCGCGCGCGAATTACTGGGGCCGACCACCACTCGAGGTCGATTTTAATTGCCGGCCGATTGCGCGTCCGCCGTTGCGTAGGCGCGCGAGGCTATGTATTTCGTTTGTTCGGCGATATTACAATAGGGAGCCGATAGCGCGAAAACGGGGCGAACGGTGTATGCGCGTACGCGCGGGCGGTGCGGCGGATCCAAGGTATATCTAAATAAATTTCGACCGTCGGTAAATAATAACCCGCGTAATTGTTAACTGACCTCTAAATCGCGACGGTCGGGCCCGTTGGAAACTCGATGATCCGCGCAAACTGGATACGATGTACGTACGCGTCCCGAGAGAAATTGGTCTTCATCGCCTGAAACGAAATAAAGAACGTTTAATGAATAAACGCGTTATACCGGGCCGGGTCCAATTACGCGTTGCTTTTGTTTTTGATCGTTCGATTTCTACGAAAATACCGAAAAAAGTTTCGACCGTGTCCCCCCCCCACACACATACCACTACCACGGTAAATCAGGACGCGGTCGTTTTCGTGACGCGACAACTATTTACGCGTTTACGTCAGCCGTCGGTCCGTCGCTCGGACGTTTATCGCGACGTGTACGGCCAATGAGGGACCGGAACGCGCGGGCCGGGTGTCGACGCCGGTCCCCATTTCTAACGTCGTGTGGAAACGCGCCTCGGATTTTAACCGCCGCGCTAGTCACCATATCGCCTGCCCCCCCCTCGCCGCCGTAATTTAAAACCGATAACACCGACCGCGTAATTTCGTATTCGTTTTAGCTAAACGCGCACTATTCACTTCGGCCGACAAACAACGCGCGGACGTCTCGGACACGGTTCGTCCAGCGAACGCGCGGACAATTATATCGGTACGTTTGCATAAGTAGGGCCGCGAAATTTGTAACGAACGCGTTTCTTTTTGTCGTAAACATACATATACATACACATACGTGCATATACACACACACATATATACATACATATACACACACACATATACATACATACATATACACACACACATATACATACATGCATATACACACACATATATACATACATATACACACACACATATATACATACATATACACACACACATATACATATATATACTCACACATACACATATACATACATGCATATACACACATATACATATATATACACACACATACACATATACATACATGCATATACACACATACACATATACATATAAATACATACATGTATATACACACACACACACACGCGTATATCGCGATTACCGTAATCGCGACTATTATCGTCGGCATAGGCTCGTGTATTATATATTTGCTTCGGGGCCCCGGTCACGACGGATTCCGACGTTTAAGTAAGCGGAGGTTTACGGCGCGTTTTATATTCTACTCCAGGCACGGTCTTGTACGTGTTCCGTTGTTGTTTTTCGGTCAAACGTATCGGCGGTACACGACGCGCGTATAATAACCAACAATATTTATACGCCCGGTCGACGTACTGCCCGCGTCGCGCCGTCGTGGATACCGCCGAATTCCCGACCATTGTGTCCGTTTTCCCGTCCGAGTCGCGACGTTCGTCCTCGTCGGAATTCTTTACCCGCGAATTACTTCTACACACATATATACACTGTAGCGCTCGTCTTGTCGTTTATAACACACGCGCGCGCTCTCGTAAACAACAATCGACCGAATAACGCCCGCGGATTGGTTTACGAAACGACATCGGATTATCCGAAAATCAAAAAAACCCCCCCCGAGACGAAAAATTATCGACGCGTTTTTCAGAAAAACCCTATGGCGTACCAAGGGGAGTTTGGCGATATTCGCGTCGTTGTATTTATTTATCGTGAGCCACATTGATTCGAATATCGCGTATCGTAAACGGAAATTAACATCGCCGCGCGTCTTTTCGGGACGACCGTGCCGGAATATAACGAACACGTTCCGTTCATTACGTACGAAAATAAAATCGTAATAACGCGAAAACGCGTACACCGCGGACGACATACATATAATTTTTTTTCGCCGGGAAGATCGCACCTGTTGTCACGGAGCTGAGTCACAAATATATATATATATATAAACGTAAAACAACTATAAAAAATAAATAACGGTTATTTTATTAACGGAAGAGTGACACGTTTTTAACAACAATACTACAATTTTCGAAATATCGTCGAATACGATTTATGCACGTGTATAGCTACTTAAACCGTTACGTCCAAACATTTTATTTCATTCTGTCGGTTGAAAACACCGTACACGAATGAAGATATTTTATCGATTCCGTAAAAATGTCCCGTATGATTCGCGTAAAAATTCCGTTCTTAAATCGCTCGCCATATAATACGCGTGTCATTCGTACGGCGGACGATCGAATCGTTCGCGTGAAATGACGCCGTACGTTCGTCGAAATTCGCGCGACGTTCGCGTGGCTTAAACGTTTTTAAGCTTTCAATCGCCGCTAGAATTTCGTAGCGATTTACAATTTAAACGATCGCGAACTGGTGCCGGACTCGAACGCGTGACGCTCGTGAATTTCGAATAAAAACGAAAAAAAAACGCCGTCCGCACGCCGTCCGAAACGTACACCCGATCGGTTTTGTGTTTCGAAAGTCTCAGCGGGGCGATCACACTTTGCGCGGGTGGTCCGTCGGGTACGCCGGTGTCTTACTCGATCGTGAATACTAAGTGTATGGGGATGGGAGGGCGGAAAAGAAATAGGTGGGTAGGACAAGAGCAAGCGATAAGGGTCCGAGAAATGGACGAAATGTTTCGATGACAAACAATCTGGAGCGTTACGAAATTGGGCGAAATTTCTCTACGTTTTTGTTTTGTTTTTGTATCGCTTAAATAGCACGGCGCTCGAACACGTGTACTACACGGGACGCGTCTTTTGTTTGTTTTCGAAAACGTCCGTTCGAACGATTCGTCTACGAAAAATACAACGGGAAACGGGCCAACGTGTTCAAACGGAAAAACAACAAATACCCCGGTCGAAAACGTCTCGTTACGCGTTCTATTTAAATAAAGCGGGACGCGGTAAAGCGCCGAAAGACGACGGTCGCGTACTCGTCACGTTTCAACACTAGACCTCGTTCCATCGAATACCGGACGCGGACAGCGTGTTTGACGGACGCCACGGTGAATATTTGCTCCGACGAAAATCGAATCGGAAAACGGTTACGCCGTCCGTATCGGGCGAACTATGTCCGCCAAAAAAAGTAGCGTCCGTCACTTATGGCCGGGCGGACACAACGTAGAGACGGTGCCGACGACAGGGGAGAACGGACGCGCACAGCGACGGTTACGACGGATTCGTAAGTATAACGGCGCGCGTATAATGGACACAATGCAGTAACACGGTCGATTGGCTAGAAAATGGGCGGGAACGGTACGGAGGAGAAAGTCAGACGACGGAACTTTAGTGGCCGTCGTCCATCGCGCCGTATCGCCGCGGCGTCCAACTTTTGTTTTCGTCGTCGTCGTTGTTGCCGCGACCGAGGAGGATTTCCACCGTCGAAACGCCCGTCGCCGTCGGTGGCGTTTTTAAAACACGAGCGGCGGGCCGAACAAACTGTACCCGATCGATTCTAACGTAATTGTCGTTTTCTACGAACCTTGGCGCTAATTCGTAATTCGCCGCTGACGAACGAAACGCTTTGCCCGTCGTTTACCACCGAATATAATATTCGATCGACAACGCGGCGACCACGGGGCGGACGGACGGTTCGACGGAAACGCTCGCGGTTTTTTCGCGCGTTCGTTTCCCATTTCGTCAATGGGCGAGAGCGCCGGCTGCACCGAGAATTGGCGGGACACGTATTTACGAATCGTTTACGTTACGAAAATAAACCGCCCGGAATCAGTCGACTTTGCCGACTTACTCGGGGGAATCCCGACTTCCAACGACGACCCAAAAAACCGCTCGACGACCGAACGGGTTTAAAACGTTTTTCGTAATATTACGCGCGGCCACTACGACTCGACTGTATGACGGCTCGTATTTGTTCGTCGACCGAAACTAATTTGGTTACGGACATTCGTACTCCGTTCATCTGGCGTTCGAATATTCGCGGGATCGAACGTCACTACTTGGTTTCCTACCACTCGCCTGGGCAGAAACGGCATTTATCGTGCGGCAAACGAAACGGATACGGCCGATTTACGGGGGAAAACAAATTAAAAATGGTACCGAATTGGCGAAACAGTCGCGTTATTCGCGGTTAGGTTATGTTTCGACGTCATACCAGCGCGAATAGACTTCGAATTTCCGGAATTGTCGTTCGGCCCCCGAACCGGTCGTTTCCGCGGGTTCGACTATACATTCGGTAGCATTGGGGAGCCGTAAATAATTTCGGACGTTCGACGAAACGGACGTACCGCGCGCTGCCACGTACGAGGAACGAGAAAAACGAAAGGGACTTGGCGAAATCCGCGTAAACGTGGACGGCGGATATTTATTCTAACGTTACCGCCGTGATTGGTGGTGTTCCGTTATGTTTTCGAATGATATGTTCGGCCGACGCCCGGCGTTTATCGGTATTGCCCGCGATTATCGTATCGTAAAACGATCGTCACTTCTATACACGCTCGTAGTCGACCGTAATCGTAAACCCACGAAGGTGTTCCGGCCGTTTAAACCGCGGTCGATTTGCGTTTTCGTCGTGAAAGAAACAAAACAGTAAACTGGAGAATATGGAAGAGATACCCGACCGGCCCTCCGATTGGATTACGGTACACGGCGTTAAATTATGTACGGTAGCTATTCGCGTAACCGACGTTATCGCGCGGCCGCGGTAACGGCGAAAAAACGTGGGCACATTAGACCGCCGCGCGCGCTGCCGGTTTTCCGGAAAAGTATCACGCGGATCGCCGTCACGCTCGTACCGGGCTCGTCCGCGCGACCGACAACAGCCCTTTTACAGTACGCGAACCGGTTTTTTTTATTAATTTTTTATTCGTTTAATTGTCGTTTCGCCGTATCGCGCGTACCTCGCGATTATTATTATTGCCCTTTCGCGTCGTATAAAGAATGTCTGTGTAGAGACGTGTTGCTGCTGCTGTTTGTCAAACGGCGTCTCGGTTTCGCCAGGTAAAACGAAAATATTCGTCGACAACGTTACGAACGCGGCCGAAAATCGTATCGAGCGCGAGCCGACGTACGCTATCCCGTAACGATCGCCAGAGTTCGCTACAAAACCGTTATCCGAAAAATCATTATCGAAACGTCTCGCGACGATTACGTTCATTTCGAACCAACCGTCGCGTGTACTCGTCAAATTTAGCCACGAATCCCGATTACTAGTAGGCGGCTTTGGGACATTATACACGAGCGTGGTTCGTCTTCGATCGCCGTTAGATGAAATCGCCGATAAATTAACGAATTTCGAACGAGTCGCCGTTTAATATCGTTTCTAAACGCGCTATCCGTCCAGAATTCTCAAAGTGTATTATTATTATTATTATTGCATTTTTGTATCTACCAAAAAAAAAAATCTATTCGTTCGAATTTCTCTAAGAAATATAGAAAGATCCGAGAAGAGTCCAAATCTCCAAATTTCAATGAACATATACGCACGCGGTAATTTGGTCGACCGTAAAAATTTACGAACTCCGTCTTACGTACGAGTGTTTTTTTTTTTATCGTTCACCAATATTGCTGTGTACGTTTCGCTATCCGTTTCGTTTGAAAACCTCGAACGAATCCCCTCCCCCAAAATTACGGTTTCCGATTGCTCGTCACCGGTATATTCGGTCCAACGTCACGTGAAAAATCCTACGTTTTCGCGACGAACGTTTAGATTCCCCCGGAGCCGTCCCGAAACGTCCTTTCCCTTAATTTGCCGAAAAATCGAGGGGACAACCGGCCGGTAACCCATTTATTCGTCGACGGGAATATTCGTCGTTTATACGCGCGAACGATTGCGTATTTAGCCGGGCCGAAACTATCGGACCAGAGGAGTAGCGCGTTGGCCAACAAGACGACCCGCGTACGGCCGAGACGGCAAAATACGATACGCTATTTGGACGTTAATTTGCCGGGAGACAACCGCGCGTTATATTACGTCGTCGTACCGTACGATATTATCTTTGTACGTATCAAAAGCTAATGACCAGAGTCGTTGCACAAGAGGCCGATTATAAAACATCGCGCGTAATACACATGCACACACCGACGGACCAACCACCTACGAGTAATTAACCATTGTTCTTCTCGCGGTGCGTTACGCGCGCCCGTTGTGCCGCTCGTACGCACGCACATCCGTGTCCAGTAATTAAGTAAGACCCTTTTATTATAAACGCATTGTGTTATCGTTGGTTTTATCCGTCTCTCGCTTTTCTTTTTCTTTGAAAGACTGGAAAACGTCTATCGTAACACGCGCCCCGGTATTACGTCACGTATAAAATCTGATTCTATCGGCCTCGACGACCGCGACAACGCGTATAATACGTCATAACAATATAACGATAATGGGTCTTTTTTTGCGAAACAATATGTGTGTGTGTGTGTGTGTACAGCGGCGTCGTTACACTTTGACGGAGACAACCGCGGAGAGTGCCTCGCGAATTTTCAAGTACCGGTCCGGTCACAGTGACGCCGGCTTAGAACATTACGAATCCGGAACGTGCTACACGTTTTGTTGTCCCTTCTTTTTACGAAAATCGCGCGTGTACCACCGACCGGATTACGAAACCGACGAAATGTGCACACTGGGAAACGTATAGACCTAACCGTCCGAAACGAATTATTAACGAAATCTCCGAACAGAATTCCCGGGCCGTGTAAATATCGTCTCCTCTAACTACTTCGGTCGGTTCTCGCGTTTCGGATTCGACACGCGGCCGTGGTATGGCTGGACGCGACACACTCGTACGTTTCGGCCGTAGAAAGTTTACGGTGGAACGTCCGACGGTGATTATTGCGTCTCGACCGGTTGGGCTCGCCTACCGGCCACTGCGCGTAAACACGCGCGTGCGCAAAAACGTTTCGTGTCCGGTTGCCCGCGCGGTTTTCCCTGTGCCCGCGGAAACCGGGTCCATTGTCGTCCGCGCGTACCGGTAGAGGGTGGGCGACTGTGACGGTGAACGGACGGACGAAAACGCTCCCCCGGACGACACGGATTAATAAACCCGATATAGGCGGAAATCGATTTCGTTTGTCAAACGGTACGTCGTCAAGGTTTAGTTCGAAACCGCCGACACACGTGAACGGACCACCTGCCGTGTCGGGAGCCGATCGGGTGGAAAAACGTCGTCGATTCCCGACGTCACATTTCGCGCGAAAATAGCTAAAGGATTTTTCCGTACGTCACGAAACACAAAGTGTCCTACACGCACTTCGGGCCGTCTCTCTCTCTCTCTCGTAAAACAACAACGCGAGAGCGCGCGCACTTGATCGTCCGCGCGTGTGATACGAACACGAAAATCACCGAACGTGTTACACTCTCGGCGAGAGGACGCTCGAATCGTAGGCCCCCGCGCACGTCGTCGTCGTCGTCGTCGTCGTCGTCGTCGACGCCGTCACTCTCACTTACGCGTCGTCCGCGGTTCCCATACGCGTTTCACCGGTGTGTACAACATTTTTTCGTGGGCAACGACGCGGTGTAATAATAACAGTCGCCGGACAATCGTAATATTTAATAACCGTTTTTACCGCTAGGTTTTTCTCTTGTCGTTAAACGGAAATTTCGTTTCCAATACGGACCGGGAGAAAGAGAGAGAGACGTACGATCGTACGATGAGAACCGCGAAAAACGGTATTAACCGTTTCGAAACAATAGCGGTTCTCCGGCGCCCGTTCGTTTGCCAATTCTAATTGCCCGTTAATTCGCTCGGGTACGATAATAATAAAAACACGGCGTAATCGTAATACTTTAATTGTTACCGCGTATATATACACAAACACGTTAGCATTATCTCGTGGGCACGTCTCGGAGGAAATATTTACAGAAAACTTTCGCCCGCAGAGACATACACACACACAAAAGAATTGGTTTCCGAGACGATTGTGCGAGTGTGTGATACCTATTTGCGTTGTATATATATATATATATATATATATATATATATATACACTCCGAGGTCGGTGTCACGATAATGTACGATAAATGATATTATTATTATTTTATATATATATACGCGTATCGCGCGCTTTCGCTCGTAATAAAATGAAAACGAGGAGTGGTAAGGCGGGGAGGAAAGCGTTTTCAAACCGTACAAGACCGAAAGGATTTTTATAGGATTCAAAAACGTCGAGAACACGTCGGGCGTTCCAATTCCGAACGAATCGTCGTTAGCACCTTTCGACTTTTTATTCGTCCGAAAAAGTAGCCATCCGCGTAACGTTTGTAATTCGTCGGCGTCCGTAAATACGAACGATTTCTCGTCCGGGTCGAGTGCGACGACATTTCAACGACAAAACGGTTCGTAGCATCTTCGCGCTACGTCTCACACGTTCGATCCGCGGCGACCATCGGGGACGACGTATTATCTACGAACGCGCCCGTGGTACGTGACCGGTTTTGGAACGAAGAGAGATATTTGTGACGAAAACTAGTCTGGGGAACTTTGGTCACTTTTTCGATTGTCCCGTCGGTTCCCTCGAGCGGAATCAACGACAACGCCGAACAATCGGAAACGGCGAAATAGTGAACGTTTTGACGTTTCCGTTTTGAAAATTTCATACTTTCTAAACGTTCAACCGTACATTGGCGAGCACACTCGTACGCGCGCGATATTCGTCGTGTTCGTCGATCGCAATAAACAGCGAGAAAATCGGTTTCCGAATACAATTATCGTTACTTTCGTATTAAAAACGGCGACTATAAAATCTCCAAGTGCCCCGTTTGAACACAGGGCACCCGCGGCTCTATTGTCGTTGTTGTAAACGTCGAAAAACCACGTTTTCAAATAATATTCGCGCAAGTAACGAATTTTTTTTTTTTTTTTTAAAAAATTCCGTCGATTTCGGACGGATAATTTCCGGTTTTTTACGTTTAAAATGTTACGTGTGAATTTCAATTCCCCGGCCGTGAGAACTGTTTTACGCGAAACGCTTATCCCGTAATATTCTAATAGCGCCGAGAACGTTCGATGCGCCGCCATCCCGCGGTGTATACACACACGCTCTGCTACCGTGCGCCGCCGATTAAGGACCGCCGAGCGAATAACGAAGAAAACGAAATCGGCCGGCGCGAAATCGTCGATAATCGAATTTATCAGATTTGGTACAGATTCGTATCGTACCGGTAACGCGGCCGGAAAACTAGATGTACCGTCGGTGCGCGCGAACCTCCAGTAACGGCACTGACCTACATCGACGGACGACGACCGTCCGCGCGGCATGGTGTACCGTATAAAATCGCGCGGATAGAATTACGTCATCGTGTATAACGGCGGTTGTGCCACGCGCGCGCGTAAAAGACATTCCCCCCCCCTCCGCGCCCGATATTCTCGACGAAACGGTCGCCGAACACGAATGATTAGGTTAGGAAAAAAACACAACTAAACACCAAAAACATCTAACACGTACGGGCTAAGCGACGTCGATAAAAATTTTGACCCACCCCCGAGGCGATTTTCCTTCGACAAACCGGCGCGACAAAATCGGCCGTTCGAAACCATTTACACGGTTCGTACGTTTGACGGCCGCGGAACGGCGGAATTCTCGATTCTCGTCGATTAAACGTATCGGTTTCGCGTGATTTAACCGCCCGGAGGTCTACAAGAAAAAGCGTACCGGTGTTATCGATCGGCGCGTCGAATTAAACGGACCGGCGCTATTATCGCCGTCGAATAAGCGACGCGCGCGTCCGACGACTCCTTAGAATAAATCCGTAACCGGTTGCTAACGAACGAACGCCGTGGTTAGGGGTGCCGTTTCGTACGATTATTCGCGGACACCGGCCGTGAAAATCGTGGAAAAGTGGCGCCATTTTACCGTGCCGGACGACGTCGATCGAGCAAAATGGATGATCGACGACCGCGACAGAAAGGCCACGAACGGCCGCCTATCCACGATTTACACTTGCGCTCGCGCGCTTTTCCGACGAATGTTGAACGAGCCGGGAAACGCGCGGAATAAATTCACGGGCCATACGTACAGCCGACGGGGTTTTCGCGTCGATGCTCCGGATCGAAAAATCGCCGTCACTTTTTTCGTATACGAGATTTTGCCGGCAATGGAACGGTCTCGCCGTTAATATATATATATTGTTCGGACATAACGAACCGTACACGTTACGTTACGCACGCGTGTAGCGTGAGATCGAAACGACCGTTTCAAGAACGCGCGTACCGAAAGTTTCGCGCTAGGATTCGCGATACGAACGCAAATGTGTCGGCCGTGAAACGGTTGGGTCGGGTTGCGTAAGCGATTGGTCTTCTTTTGTTCGCGTTTTGTTTCACTCGTAGCGCAACGAAATTCGACGGGAACGCCGCGCGTTTACACGTCTATATTATATTCGTGTTTCGTAAGAACGTAATTAATTAGAGAAACACGTCCCGGCGTTAATTAGCCACGAAAGCCCGATCGTCGATTAGATTACTAACCGATTTTTCGTGTTTTTTCGACCCGCTTCGAATTTACCATTTTACTCGATACTTTCGAATCCATAACAGGACGACGGCCCCACACAAACATATGTTCTACGCGTACCGATTGAAATAATTTAACGACTTTTTTCGTAATATTTCCCCCCCAAGAGCCTCGTCAGTCGACAACTACGTCGACCGTGTTCGGCGTCTCTTAATTGAGTTTACGTATTTCGTGCACGCGCCCGTTATATAAAATACTCGGTTTTCAATTAGCGTATCGGCGACGAACCGCTAATTAAGTTTATCTGCGCGCGTCGACGAACAACGTTCGATTCGCCGCCGCCCGGCCAGCTCGTAAAATACAAATAAAACGCCGTTTTCACGGCCCGTTAAACTTTCCTTTAAACACGCGCCCGACGTTATTCGACTTTTTTACGCGCAGCACGCGCTATTAACGACGGCTAAAATTACACTTTTAACGATTTTAATTGCCGTTCGCGCGTTTTTCGTGAAAACCAAAACACGTTTTCTCGTCCACTACGGGTTTCCGACGCCGACCGTTACCGACCAACGGTTTATAATGACCGGCATGTTCGGAAAGCGTTCCTCGGTTCAATAACGTTAATCGCGAACGAGTGTTTTGTGCGGAAAACGCGCGATTTTCCGACAAATGCCACTTTACGCGGCAAATAATTGTTTTCAGAATTGTTTCCTTCCCCCCTACCGTCCAGGAACCGGTGTATAATTTACCTGCATTTTTCCTTAATTCAACGCGTAACGTAATATTACGATCGTACGATTCCGTGACGTAACCCCGCGTAGACGACACACACGCGTACCGATATTTGTCGTTTCGTGTTACAAGATCGCGGTGGCTGATACACGCGCGCGCTCGCGTTTTATGTATTAAGCGAATGGATGTACCGTTACGAGAACCGAACTCGTCCGGGCGCGTGATAATAACGTGACAGAAATAGACGATCACCGGGACGTACGTAAATAACGCGCGGTAAGAAATTCTCGCGTGTTTCGTGCGCCTAGAGAGAATCACGATAATGGAAAAACGGTCGACCAGTTTTGGCCGACGAAAGCTTTCGATTTCTTCGCGCGCGCGCGAACGTACTCTCCCGCTCGTTATTCCTCTTCTTCGTAATCATCCGTCGACTATTCTAAAGTCCCGGGCCGGCCGTCGTCCGTTACACGGTCGTACAGTGCCGACGACGAATGAAACGATCTCGACCGACCGCGCGTTTACGGTACAACGTGCCCGTAAATACCGGTTATACGGTCACACTGACCTTTTGACTTGACCGGCTTCACGTCCGCGGCGAAAACGTCCGCGAGTGTTATTCATATATATATATATATACGAACCCGACTACTTTATAATACGACCGTCCCGCGTGCGCGTGTTTTTTGTTTTCGTATAACCGAACGTGTTGCGACACACGATCGCACGCGCGCGTAATATGCAAATCTGTGTGGGTATAAGTAAGTATACGTACGTACTTAAATCGGGGGGCCGACAAATTGAGTAACCGCGCGAAAGGTCAAAATACGATTTTCGATTATCGTCTCGGTACGCTTGTCCTCCGAATATTATCGCCGAGATCAAATACTCGATTTGTTTTTTATAGTTGGTAAACTATCGAGTCCCACGCGCGCAAATGAAACGTACACGTAACGTCGCCCGTCGTGTATACAAACACACACACACACACACACACTACGGGATTTATTTGCCGCGAATTCCCTCCGTCGACTCTGATAAATAATACCAGGCGACATTTTTTGTTCGAAAATTGTTATTATGTAAGTACGCGTTTCGCGTTGTCCCGTTCGGGTGTCGCGAATATTTTACGCGTTACGTAACCGCGCGGAATCGTCGCACAAAGATACGGGCCGCCGTCGTGTCCCGAACGTGTCCGGTGTTGAAACTACGGTAATTACTCGCTTAACGCGAAAAACGCGTTATCAGCCAAAACGAAACGAATACTTACCTTCCACGGACATCGGTCGACGTAATTCGACGAACTTTCGTCCGGTTATTCAATCGAAATTCGCTCGGAAGGAATAAACGCGCGGTTTTTTCGATTACTTTTTTTCCCGTTTTTATCTCTTCCGCCGTACAAAAACCCGTCGATTACGTCGAAAATCGCATTCACGCGATAATAATCGACGATTGTACGGCGAATGCGAGTACCGTCGCGATTTCGTGTCCGTCGAGTTCGAAAAAAAAAACGTTCAATTTTACGGTAAACTCGTCGTACCGATTCGACACGAACGAAACGCCGAAGAGTTTCGGTCGAAATTCTTCACCCCCCTCCCCCCCCGAACGAAACAATCGATCGCCGACGGTTACGAAATTCGTTTAAATTATTATTCGTTACCGTTATTATTATTATTCCGATTCGTGTCTTCTCTCACGCGCCCCATCATATCCGATACGGCGTAACCGAATCCATTTTCGGAGTTGTGTGTGGCTGCGCGGTGCCGACGTATTTCCGTTTCGATAAAAAAACAACGCCGACCGACGGATTCCATGAGGACCACCACGAAGCACGTAGTACGAATGACGTTTCCCGACGGACGTTAATTAGCAGATATTCAAGGACCGCGGCCGAAAAATTGTGTACGGCCGGGCGCGGGGTCGCACGGTTCGTCGCGTCCGCGCGTAACACGCGTTACGTGTACACGATGCCGAGAAAGGACGACGCGACGCGTGGTATATACCGTGCACGACGCGGATGGTAATTCAAAACTCTCGTGCCACGGACCCTTCTACTCCGTTCGCCAGGTGGTGGTGCCCCATCAGCGCCGTCGTCCGGTAATTCGATACAACGTGTGATTTACGCTCGCCACGGTCGTAAGGAAATACGCGTCGTCTACATTGCCCACACGCGTTCACGTATCGGCACGAAATGCGGACGATATTGCGTAATAAGGATCGTGCATCGGCCGGCCGACAGAAGTACGACGTGGTTTGGTGGAAGAGTTCGAGAAACTATAGAAACCCGAAAACCGTTTCTGGGCGGGAGTTCATAAACATTTTCGGTACGAGCAGCGCCCGTTAGTCACGGGCCATCCGTAAAACGATCGCCGTTTTTTATTTTCGTATTCTCGAAACCCTCGAAATACGAGCTTACGTATGAAACGATATTCGTCGTGTTGGTTAAATTATTTATATTCCCGATCGAACACACATCGGCCGGCGACTCGTTAACCCTTTGTTGGACGTCGTCGTTATACGATCGCAAAAACGATATTTCGAAATAATATTTTTACGCGTTTGGTTTTTTTTTCACGAATTTTCGGCCAAATATATAACGTTAACCGATAATTTCTTCCGAACGAATCGCCGCGTTAGGGAAACACGCGGAGATTTATGAAAACTGGTGTTGATGACGAAGAACCGAAGAGTGTCGACCGGCCAACTTGGAAATGTTACGAAACGGCCGAAAAATTCCAAAATTTGACGCGGTCGAATAATGACCGCTGTGTACGCCGTTCGTCGAAAAACGGCGTTTTTTTTTTGCTTTGTTGGTTCAAGAACCTCGCGGAATACTTAACGGACTTTCAAAAAGTTCGCGCCCATTTGTACGCGTACGCGACGACCGAATTTGCGCGCCAGCCCGTCGCGTACATAATATTCGCGCGTCCAGGAAAAAAACTGCTGATCACTACGGCGTTTGAATTCGCCAACCGATCGCAGTTGGTCTGAATATTTGCGTATACGTAAGTAGTAATAATAGTAACGCGGTACATTCCTCGGATTACGTTTACAATATTAAAAACAATCGTCAAAAACTTCGCGAAAGTTATTTTATGCGCGACCGAGTCTTCCCCTGCATAACCTAACCGTTTATCGTTCGTCTTCCGGACGTGCGCTATAATTATTATTCTATTATCGTCCAATGTATACGTGTATATCATTATAGCGGCCAAAAATCGGTTGTCGTCGATGGGAGGAGGGGGGGTATGCAGCGAGACGGATGTACTATTTATTATTATCGCGTGTATGTGTATGTGTGTGTGTGTGTGTGGTAATCTTTTGGGCGGTGGCAAATACGACAGACAAAAACGGACGCTATATATATTTTATTGTACTATAGACACGAGGGCAACCGTGACCCGGTTCGTTTTACATCCGTAGTTCCGAATACGTACTTAAATGATAACGACGCGAACACACACCGCGTATAGCGTTTAACGAACGAACATAAACGTACCGTAATAACGATTGTTGTCGCGCGTACGACAGGTGGTACGAGTAACAGGCGACGCTTCAAGGTTACAATTATCGTTACAAATAGTTTCGGGAATTTTCGTTGAATTTCAAGTAACGAAATTCCGTCGCGTTGCTGTCGCGTTTACTCTCCGTGCGCGAATCGAAATTAATTTACGGCACTACGAAGTATTTTTTTTTTTATGAAACGCGTCCAAACGTACGTGAAATCATTGCGGGTTACAATTTCGATAAATGTCGTTCGGCTAAACATTGGACTAGAACGCGTCGCTATAACGGATATTCGGTGATTTATCGACCTACGTATTACGCATAGACAAAACGCCTTGATCGAGCAAACGTTAAACGAATAAAACGCAAAACGAAACGATGTTCGACGTTACGATAAATTCTCAAGTTCCTAAATAATCGCGTTAGTTAATTATTATTATTATTTTTCGATTATAATTTTCCAACCATAGTTGTATCGTATAGAACGGACGATTATCGAGCGCTCGAATTCGTAATTGTAAAGCGAAAGGCGATGAATAGAGTGATTACGAGTTATTCACCATTTTAACACCCCCCTCCCCCCCCGAAAATGTAGGTCTAAGTTGCGTCGACGACGATACTCTCGCCTAACAATAACGCTATCGGTTCTTGTCATCGTCGTCGGTTTTTTTTTTTAATTCTTATATTCGACGGACGATTCCTACGATCACGTGCACGGTGTGAGAGATGCTTTAAAAGTCAAATATTTCGGACCCGTAACACCCGTGTAGAGTCGTTCGACGGTTGCGCCTTCGAGACGAAAAACGCGTTCCAAAAACAAAAAAATAACCGTTGAAAAATCGCGCAACTTATTGAACGTTGTTCGATTATCGCGATCGGGTGTGTTTTCCCCCGTGACCGTCGTCCGAGAGACGATAATTAGGAAAACGACGAAAACATTGTCGGCACGTCCGATTAATAATAATATGTACGAGCAATTTCGCGTTTATAGTTTCGAAAGTCGACCCGTTTACGCCGTATTTATTATTCGGGTTAAGAACGATTTTTCAACCGGACCCGAAAATCGGAAAGTCCGGGCCCCGAAGGAGGGGGACCCGTACATCGCGACATCGTCTCGTCGTGCACTCGGGCGACAACGAAATAGCGTAATATAGAGCGCCATACACTAGTAACGATACATATATATATATATATATATATATACATTTATATCCGCGGGACGTGCCGAGACTTTTGACGAACGAAAAAAAAAACGAGAAAAATCGAATCGCACAATGATATCAGCGCGCACTCGGCGTTGTCCGTCGACCCGATTCGAGAATTATTTATTTATTATAGACAAACGGCGCCGCGGTCGACAATAGAATACGAAGGTCTATACAACGCGTACACGTCCTCTGCTCCCGTAATATAACGTAAAATAATAATAACACTCGCGTACTTACGACCTAATCGTAACTAATATATATATGTGTGTGTGTGTGTGTGTGTGCGTATTCGCGTATTATTGTTATTCGCTGCCTGTTCTCTGCGTCCTCTTCATTCGACACCGCCGCTGGTGGTACAGAAAATATTAACCGACGACACCGTTATTGTGGCGCGCTTCGGTGAAATTAATCGCGTAAACCGTTCAATTCTTTCTAGTCGCGTATACCCTCTATCGTTCTGTACGTGTGTATTATACACTATTCCGAAACTAAAACGTAGTAAAAAAAAAAAACACCGAAAAACTACGTTGAATTCGACGATCTCGTGAAATTTTAAAAGTTCGATATTTTTTCTGACGATTGACCAGCCTAGTTTAAAATGATTAATTAACGAATCTATAACGCCCGATCGTGATACATGGTTAGGTGATATACATGGTGGAGGAAGGACCGTTGCCAATTCTCCTAATATTCGGGCTAACGAGAGAAAAAATATTACTAACGAGAATAAAATTATCGGATACAATAACGGAACCGATCAAAGTTTAAAAATATATCGGATACACGAACGACAGTTACGAGGTTACCGAAACATATTGCCGACGCGGACGGAACGTCGATTCGTCGAGGTATTTATTAATTTTCGTGCGCACTTTTCCTTTAGCTCCCGTAACATCCGAACCCCGTTCGAAATTTAATCACGAATTCCTAATTCACGACACGCGCGGAGAGTTTGGAAACGGTTCGACCGATTAAACCCCGCCCTCCCCCTCGGCGCCGTCGGTGGGTAGGGAGAGTAATAGTCGTTTAGAAGATATGACACGCGATTACGCGTACATTAGTGGTCGTCTTTGTTTTTCGATTCCGGAAACGGTCACGAGGGCGGTGCACGCGTTGTTCATTAATAGAAATCGTGGAACGTTTACTGGCAAGGAACGTAAAACGGATTCGACTCGAATACGAGTAAAACCACGTCAGAGAATCCAGTCGAACGAACGGTTAGGTTATTGTTACGCCGCTGTTGGTTGGCACCGACGAGACCTAGCGTGTTATACTCGTTCGTCGTCGTCCTCCTCCTTCTTCTTCTCCGCCCGTACTCCTCGTATATTTTGGCAATTTTTTCGCCGCGAGTTTCGAGTCGGAATTGACACCGGCGACCAAACACTGTTCTGGAGGAGGGACCCGTGTGGAAAAACTCGTTACGGACCCGCCTCGGTGGGCGCTGTGGTCAGCGACAACGACAACTCGCGGACCGGCGCGTATTTCCAACCGGCGTGCTTATCCCATTAATTATCGTGCGGAGACGTAAACGCTGGATTTCCTCTTCGATCGCGTGCGCACCACCGTACACGAAACCACCCGAAATCCGGAGTTCACAAATTACTATTATTATTGCCACGGCGATACGCCGTAAACGATGAAATTAACGTCGTTTCGGACGAAAACGAACGTTCCGTATCCGGGCCATGTCGTTTACCCCGCGACGTCTATTATTATATTCGAAACACGTCCGCTATCGTTTTCCACAACGCACGAACGTTACTTTTTTTCCTCTTCTCCTTCTACCCACCCCAACCCGATCACGACGAACAGCAATAACCCAGCTCGATTCACCCGTAATTATTACGCCGCCCGTAGGGCGTAGAGTTTACGCGTCGCGCGAATTTTATCCTTCTCGAATTCATCGTCGACGGTCCAGGCTAATGGCTGTTCAACCAAAAAAAAAAACGCATTACCCGTTGCACCTTTCTACGAACCCGTTGCGAACGTTAGACAAACGCCCGTGTCCGCTCGACGGTTTCCGCCGAACGAAAGATGACGCGAATATTATTTACGCCGGTTATTTAGTCCCGAGCTAGTCGGTGACATTATTATAGCTCGAGGTTCTAACGGATATTTTCGACAATTTCCCTACGATTAAAATCGGTTCTCTCGAAAAACTCGACCCTCCCCCACACACATAAGTGGCAGACAGCGGGTAATACGTTTTTTCTATCCATTATTTTCGAACAGTTAAAAGGTCGCACGCCGCGGAACGTGCGGTAATGTCAAGTATGTTTTCGCGTTACGTAACGATATAAAATGAAAAAAGAACGAAAAACACGGCTCCTTAACGCGTTCCGATAATTGTTCGGCGAAAGATAAATAACCCGCGCGCGTCTCACACGATTGTCCGTAACATAATAGCGCGCGTTATTGCGTGGCGGCGATACATATTTATATAAACGACTCGAAAGGAGTCGAAATAATATTTCCGGTCGAGTTAGGGCCGCGAACGAATCGCTTAGTCACGTCAGGAACACAATTCGGGCGGGCCTGTAGCTTGGTGGAATGGAGTCGGGTAAGAAGGGAACGGCAGCGTCCCGCGTCTATACAAACATGTTCTAACCTTCAATTATAGAATTATTTTCGGACGGTCGTTACACGGCCGTGTGTTTGCAGTCGCGTTCGTGACATCCTCCCGAAATTGGTTCGCCATCGACGTTCGCGAATTTTCAAAAATCCGTACGGAAAACGGTTATACGCGTACGTAAACGGACGCGCGCCGGTCGTCGATTCGTTGATTTTCGCCGGAATTCGGATTTCACTATTGCGATCAAACGCGATACGTTACGACCGCTGGATATTCTACCGAGTCACTGGCGGTCGTGCGCTCGGGGAACTCGAACGGCCCACATTCGACGATGTCCCGCGCGTTATAACCGCGTGCGTAGGTAGATTAGGTGAAGTAGGCGTCGTTATATATATATATATATATACTATAAATACCTTTAATCTCGTTATTGTTATATATGTATATATATATATATATATACGTGTGTGTTGCTGTTAATGCCCGGAGATTGGTTGATCATAACACTATCCGGAAGTTTTGAGACCGGTGTTTAAATTTCGAACTGTAACCATTCAAAACTGTTGTCTAGATACATTTGTCTAAATAAAACGTACTTGTACATTTTCTAGACAAATAAGGGAACGACAAACGCGAGTTCGTGTTCGTACCTGTCTAGATAATAGCGTACAATCAACGAATAATAAGAAGCAGTCGTCGTCCGTCGCCCGACATAATTTTTAGACACTATTCGTAACGTTCTTTTGGCTCCCGAGCAATCCCGGAACAATGGACAAATCTGCCGTTTATCGTTTGCATTTCGCTATGGACGTACGAAATCGATTTATTATCGACTTACCACGATGCAAAATATTTTGCTCCGCTCGCTAAGAATTTCCGTAGAACCTAGAGGTGACGACACACTACGTTTCATTTTCGCATTATCACGTACGAAACGTGAAATCATATTAAAAAGGTAATAATAATAGCGAAAAATAAATAAATTACTCGCGTTAACGTATTGTAGAAAAACGCGCTATATCGAAGACGCTTAAACGTATAATTCGTACGTCGGTAGAAAAAGAACAAATTATTATTATTATTATAATAACGATTTTCAACATTCGAAACGGATAGGAACACCGTGTAGAAGAAATGTGTAATCCAAGCGGGGACGTTTAAGTACGCGTTTTTTTTTTAATTAAATAAATATCGTAGACTATTAATTTGTTGATTCTGAACGTGCGGCCAACGTTTGACCGTCCAATCTGAAGATCGTCAATTTTTTGGAAAATCGTTTATTGTGGCGCGTCTGAAGTCCGAAATTCGAACATTATCTTTCGGGCACCGTAAAAAATTAGATAGCCTTCGGGCGTCGACGCGTACCGTCGCGTACGTACGTTCGGCTAATTACGCGTTTTCATTTCTTACGCGCCGGGACAATTACGAAATAATAACGCGCGCGCTCGCGGAAACGTTTCGGCGTTATAAAAAAGAGAAAAAAACCCGTACGCAAATAATGCGCGACCCCGTGACACGCGCGACATACACAGACGAATTCCCCGCCGACCGCAAGGTCGTCGCGTCCTTCGATACGAACATTCGCGAAACGTTCTACCCCTACCACCACCCCCCTCTTGCGCTTGTATTCCGTCTTTTGTGTCTCGAACCAAACCGTACGTGATCGCCCGCTAAAAGGCGCTCAATTTGTCGAATTGCACAATTTACGTGACGCGTGAATACGATGACGCGGGTAAAAATGCGACGCAAAAAATTATCTCCCATTCTGTGGGAATTACTATAGTACTGTAGCTGAAGTACTTTAAAGTGTGTGCGCGAGGGATTTACTCGTTTGCATACTGCCGTTTGATCGATGCAAACAAAAGGCGCGTTCGGGTGGTAATCGACACGGTATTCCCTGTATCCCGTTAATTTTTCGTTTGCGTAGTTAGCTCCGTCGCGGACCTCCATCGATCCTCTATATTCCGCCGACGATTTTTCGTCGTTCTTAGTTACGCTATCGGTTTTCCGCGTTCTCGTCGCGATTACCGTTTTGTGTACTTGGCGCGTAATACGGCCGCGTCACAAAATGTGTCGACGATTACATACCTAATCGTTTTATATTCCGCACAATCTCTCGGCGACCGTTACTTTTTTGAAATTGAAAACTCGACGACATATAGCGTACAATTGCCGTTGCGTGTTCTGAATACGTAAACGTGATATCGCTTTAGAACTGTCGTAAAATCGATTTTCTAAAACGTTTACCTCCTAATTGACGCGAGCGAAAATGTTCGGCTTTCTTGAAAGATGCGTTAATTATCGCTTGGGCGCGTTAGTTCGCCTTATTTTCTAACTGGGTTAATAACTATCGATACGCGGCTGGTATGTTTTACTCGAAACTGGCGTATACGATTTCGGAGAGCCACGGAGTCAGCGAGACGACACCGTCAACCTCGATACGTCCGCGAACAATTAGTCCGTTTTCACGGGGTCAAAACCACGGCTGGGCAAGCTAATCGATTCGTTTAGCTCGTCGAATCACGTATTAACGGTAACGGGAATATAGGTTAAAAATTAACTTAAGAGTATTCAATTAGCTAGAAAAAACTGTCGACCAACGTCTTAAAAAGCTACGCGTTTTCGTGTAACCATCGGAACGTATGATCCGTGACGGATGTCGTTCGAAAGTGTAGATTAGAAGTATGTAGACGTGCACGTGTATCCGGTATCCGAGCGTCGCCCGAGACCTAACGACCAGACGATTACAAAAATTGCTCGTACTTTGAAAAAACGGTACGGTAAAAACCGGCGTTAATTTAAAACTTCGCGCGTACGTTAAACGTAAAAAGTACCGAAGCGCTTAAAAGTCGATTTCAGTACATTAATTAATATACGAATAATATATACTATTCGACGCGTTAAGTGACTCAATTGGAGCGCCGACGTAACTCGACGTCGAATTTGAACTCGCGACGCGAGCGTGGCTATAATTGTAATATCCGTATCGTCTCGCGCAATATTTTAAGCCGCCGTCCACAAACGGTTTTCAACGCCCGGCCAGTTTACCTAACGCGCGGTACACGTAACGGTACATTATCCGGAATGAAAACAAAACGCGTACGAGCGCGCGCAACAACAATCGCCCGTTTTCGTGCGCCCGAACGTGTTCGTAATAATTACGACGACGATTATCGAGGTACTGTATGGGAGATACGGTGGGCACTTAAAAACAAAAATTTAGAACGTTTTAAAACAATAGGTCCGTCCCCCCCCTCCTCGCTAACCGTACGTACGTGGCGTAATAATAAAAAAGGAAATCGACCGTTTTCGAACCGGAGACGTCTTCACCGAGCGCTTTGTCCCCGATTTTCTTATACGCGTACAACGCGTATACGAATACGTAGCCGTAGTCCACTCGGGCCGGTATTGCGTTAAATTTGTAACGAGAAACGACTTTTCCGTACCGCGGAGTAGCAATACAAAACCGAGGCTACCGGATTCTCGGGTGTAATCGACCCGTGTACGTTTCCTGATGGTCGACTTCGCCTCGTACGCGGTAAATGGAAAGAAATTACGGCCTAGTTGACGCGTAATAATCGACTGGCTTGGGCGTCTCAGTGTTTGATCGAACCGTAATCGTTAATCACACCACTAACCGATTGTGTCTCGTTAAATGGGTAATACGTGCGCGATTAATATGGGGACCTTAGTGGGATCCAACATTCGAGCCGGCCGACAATTTGAAAACGTTTTGTGAAAATCGAGACGAGCGTTTACAAATCGTCGCTATACTAAGACGCCGCTCGTACCGTATAACGGCTAAAAATATTCCTCGGTTATTTCCCGCGCCGAATTTACCGACGCATTATGTACAGTTTGTATATATCAAGGGCTGTACCGACATTCGACTACATGCGCGTAATCGAAAATTTCGTACGCGAACGAATATATTACGAGTTCGCCGCCGGCTTGTTCTCGAGCGGTGACTATATAAATTTGTCCGACAAATTCGTAGTGGTTTTTTTCCACGCTTTTAATGGTCGCGCGAATAAATATATTCCAAATTGTAGAACTATTCGAATTCCAACGTGAAACTACTACGTGTACGAAAATACACGAATAAAAAAAAACTCTAAAACTCGTATTTTCGCATAACGCTTGCGATGAGATAATTGAAAACGGTCGTTATACCGCGTTAGTCATTGTCGCACGAGTGTATGTGTGTGTGTATATATATGTGTAGAAAGAGAGAGGGAGGAAAAGACATGACCATATCCGGAGAGTGGTCCATACAGATCAAGGCCCTCCACTCCCTCCCTACGAAAATATTTTTAAATTTGTATTTTCTAATGGTATTCGCCATTGGAAACATATTTCACGATTCTATACGTCGAATCTCTGATACGTCCGATGTGACCGTTGCGCTTTTGTTTCGCGAATACGTACGATAATTTAATATTATCGTAATTTGTTTACGAGTAATATGGTCGTTTTCGTGGACGCGTCATACCGTAATAAACAAAATAAAAAGTGTACGAAAATTGTTTTTATCGAAAAAAAAAAAGGAAAACACGTTGCGTATAAAAACGTATTACAAGTTGTATCGACGTTTTTTTATATTTATAAAAAAACCACGAACGCGTTTTCAAAATAATATGGAAATAATATTTCCAAGTTTTTTATTTAAAACGTAATTAACCCAAATAATTCGGACACCGGTTGTCGAATTTCTACGACACCGTCCGTCGGGCGTATTAATCGTATAAATAAGTCCGTAATGACGCGGCGTAATTCTCGACGAGAAAAAACGAATAAACCTCGGAACGCAAATTTAAATAACGTCGCAACGTTCGCGATACGTTACATTAATTTATATTATTTCGTATCGCGTTACCTATTTACGTATACAAAATAACATATATATATATATAGTAATCGTGGCTAATTTTAATTCGAAATTCGATTTAAAACGCGATTACGTTTTGGTAATATATTAATAATATCTTCTCGTAAACGCGCGAATATGTACGTAGACGTTTCGCGGGCGGACGACTACAGTCCATTTCGAAACAAGGTTAAATACCGAACGTCCGTACTAATTAATATCTAATTATTTATTAGTTGGGTACCAAAAAAAAAAAAATTAAATATAAATTTAAGTCGCTTGTAAACCATATTTCCGTTAACACTTAGATATTTCGTCAAAGACGCGTATATACGCAAAATGACTATTTGCAATTATCTACTCGAAAAATATAACCGAAATACGTTCATTTACCGACCACAACAATGCCCGTTAACGAAGCTAACGATAATTAGATGAAATACTCGTGTGGTAAACATTTGTTACTTGTTTGTGTGTTAAGGTCGCGTACGTATTATACGTGTGTATACTGTACGTTCAGGTTGAAAAACCGGGTTAAAACATTGGTTTCGCGCGAAATATCTAATTCCATCGCGTTACCTATTTAAATGTGTACGTGGATATAAAATTAAAATTTAAAAAAAACGGACGGTAAAAACGCGTTAAAATATGGATTTAGCGCCGTCGATTCGGTTATATGAATTTAGATTGTCGTAGACCGTACGCCGCGACCGGGAAAAAGTTCTTTCGGAACAGACGGTATTGAGCGCGGAACGTCGTCACGCGGTCCGGCAGCAGCAGCGGAGAGAGAGAGACCGTTTCGCGAAAACGATCGTTTTGACGACTGTCCGTACCCAAATCGCGTAAACGTACGGATAGACAAATAGTCTCAGAGGAGAACGGGGGGGGGGTGTGGAGCCCTCCGGTCCGGCCGCGTGTAATGGATCACACGAATAAAAGCGCTGCTCTCCCACGATCACTTTCATATCTGTCTTTTCCGATCTCGGGATTTTACTTTCTTCTTCTATAATTCTCCTACACACACACACACACACACACACACACATATACACCCGTCGGTTCGTGATTAACAACTATACATTCGACAGCGGCGTCCACGATCCCGCGAGAAATGGAGATCGAACGATAAGCGATTTACGCGGATATATTTAAATATACGCGTGCCCGTATCTCGTACGTACCATCTATATTTTTCGCCTCCGCCGTTTTCAAGCCCTTCTCGTTGTTTCCGAACGAATTTTTAACAACCACGTCTTATATTCCTCGTGACGTTTACTCTCCTCGGCTAATTATACACGCGCGCGTTATTTACCGGCACATACGCGGCTCGACGGCGTCGGCAACGCCGAAACGGCCGCTCGAATAAACTCCGCGCCAAACACTCGGAAACAGAAAATGAAGTTATTTCACGAGTGCGCGTTATCGTGCTCGGAACCAGTTTAATTCGAAAATCAATTTTCAAAACGAGTTTCGGTAACTCGTCCGCGTATCGTCTCCCCGTGTGGGGACGCGCGCGCGCGTTCGAATTACAATTTTTCGGCGCGCCGGTTCGAAAACGTATTAACTTTTCGATATCCTACCATTACCCGTTATCTCGTAACGAAATCGATCCGTACCGTCGGTCCGAAAAAATTAATCGATTTTTCGCGCGCGGGCGTAATTAAAACGAAAACAACCGTAACCGAGCTTATTCTCTACGGCGTATTTATATTATAAGGCGATTATTTCTCCTTGTCCCGTACAACGCGTACCGTATATTTTTCTAATAATATCGGCCGAATCGTTCGGATTTCATCCGTAATTACGTATAATACGCCGCCGAATGTGTTAATAATCGCTCGCGCGATATCATTATTATTATTATTATTATTATTATTATCCGAATCGTATACGTTAATAAGACGCTTGGGCGTTATACGGTTTCGAAATTACGAATATACGTAACGTAAGTACGCGTAATTTTTTCGATTAAAATTATCCCGGCGAACGATTACGAAAACGCGATACCGAGCGCCGCGCTTAAATATAGCGCGTTCGAAATGAAATTGTACGTTTTCTCGCCACTTCACGCCGTCGTATTCGTCGAAATTCGAACTAATACCGTTATTATTAGCGAAGAAGCACGCGCCGTGCTATAATATTGGGCTTTTAAATACGAAAATCGTCGTCAATCGTTTTCCCCGTAAACTACAGGGGGGGGGTGCTATTCATTAACCGAATAGAAGAAAATCGTTGTTTGATTTCAACGTACGCGGAACTACCGCCGCAAACGTGGCGTGTACAATTCTCTCGTAGATGGCTCACGTTCTGTTAGAATTAAGGGTTTTCGGGAAAACCGTAATAAATTAAAATGTCGGCCGAATTCAAAGGCGATCGAATAAGGAAACCGTGTAGACGAACGAAACGATAATTTCGAAATAAATCCAGTTCTCTTTATGGTCTTATATGTATATATATATATAATAATAACAATAATACACGCGTACAAATATCGTTATGTAGGACGTACACCGTCCATAAATAAATTCTACGGACAATGTTATACATTATTAACTTGTCATTTACGAGACACGGACTTAAATTTTCTCGCGTAACAATAATAAACCGACGCACGAGACACGTGTTATTGCAAACGCGCGGCGCGTTCAATCGGAATACGTCGTTTTCTACGGCAGCCGTCGTACACGCGCGGATACGTAGCCGTCGGTTTCGATTTTGGCATTTTCTCAACAAAATCGAACGCGGACTACATTTTGTATTTTCGCCGCGGCGTTCCGTACCGGACGTTCTGACGACAATAAAAAAACAAAAGACGGCGCGCGCGTGCGACCCCTTTTCTAATTATTATTACCGATCGCCGTCGAAATGTCGCGCGACAAGAATCGCTAAACGCTATACGGCGGGACACGCGCGTGTATTATATTCCGCGGATGGCGATTCGTGTCGTCCGGACGGTCGACGCGCACACGACGCTCTTTGTGTAAACGCAAAGTTAGATTAGAACCACGGGAGTTTATCGGCCCGTAAATATTCGCGAATGAAACGTCCGAATAATGGCCGAATTCGGCGTAGGTTCGTTGTTTCCGCGTACGGGAGGTAATATACCGGCGATGACATCGGCGCGGGCTCGAAAAACTACGGAACTTAGGCGGGATCGTAAACAAATTTCCAACGAGTATGTACGACCGTTTTACTTCAAACGCTCTTAAAAATTACGATCGTAAACACGTCCGCGGTCGAATCGGACTGGACAACGGGAAAATTGTATATTGTGTGTTCGAACTACAGAGAGCGCGAGACGAACGTAAACGAAATCCTATTGAAATGCTGTCGGCGGTTAGGTTAGAGATTCGTTTATCTGTGCAGAACACCACAGGTCGACCGCGAACAAAACGCGAGTCGAATGGACTAAACGTTAACGGTTTTCCATCGTTTTTCGCCCGTTGCCGGTGTAACCGGGCGACGCGGTACGCGACATCGCCGTCGTGATTTCGCGGCACGGCGAATAACCGCCCGGGCGTCGGCTACGATATTGTCTCGAATTTACGATCGTAAAAAACGTGTACGGGCGATGCGAACAGAAAAATCTGTACGTTCGCCGACGTCGAGAATTCGGGAAAACTACTGCTCGACGTAGTAACCACGGGCCGTTCGGTAACTGGACGACGGAGAAATCCGGCCGAACGAATCCCGCGCGATTACGCGTTGCTTTTGGTGCTGATACGGAGGCGGTCGTACTAATATTTATTTGCCAAATAAATACGAAGGACCTACTTTCGTCGTCATTTTATAAGCGCTATACCGTATGTGTCGTGCATATCTCGCGGTTAATATTAACTTAACCCGTCTACGTATTTGTCCACGTACGGCTTAAATGTTTGCGACGCCTGGGCCACACAACAACGGATTCGAATAATGAACCGTGTCCGCGATTCGATTAATATATTAATAATACGTACTTATTATTATTATTATTATTATTATCGTTGTTTACGCGCGCGTAACGCTTTTACGAAATAGTAATTCGTTTTTTCGATCTCCGTTTCGATTTCGCGCCCGCGCTCTCGAATTAATCGAACAATACTACGTACCCGCGGCGTACTGAACGGATTTCATTTCGTAATTATCCGCGACCGACGACGACGCCACATCCCGAGGCGCGTAAATAGTTCTCTCGTGGAGGATTCGTTCGCATGGTTTTACCGTCCGTACCCTGAGATTAATCGCAATCGCGTTCACTTTGCCACCAACGAGTTTAGCTGTACGTGAACCGAAGAACGTATTTCTTAACGGAATTCGCGTGTGTCGGTTTTCGAAAAATCCTACGAACATTTCCCGAGTGACGAACTTACGCGAAACTAGCACGAACAAGTGGCTGGGTGTTGTAGCGAATATTGGAAACGTATATTATTCTCTTGGCGAAGTTTTATCGCGCATTTTTAACCCCGGAAATGAAACGTCCCGCCGGCCGGTGTTTTATCGTGTCCGCTGAACTAACCAAAAAATCATTTCTACGGTCGAATTAATGTAATATCGAAAATGCAAAAAAAAAATTTTCGTCCGTTTACTTTAATTCTATTACGTTTGTATGGGGTATAAGGAGAAAGAATACATATATGTAATTTTAATAATGGTCTATAAATATTCCTTAATGATTTCGTTACGAACAAGAAACGCCGAAATGAAATTTGTGTAAAATTTTGGCGCGTAATAGCTAACTCGTATAGAATATGACGATTTACGGTTAAAATTTTAACGCGATCAAATACGCGCGAGTAGAATTTACGGCCGCATTAACCGGTACGTGTAATAGAACGGATACGGTAGGATTCGGAATTATGCGTCCGAAAAAAAAAAATAAAAAAACGCGAAATATGTTTGTAAAAAGTATGGTCGTAAAAATTTATCGTACACGTTTATTTCGTACGAATAAATCTGAAAAAGGCGCTTCGAAAATACTATTCGCACAAACGCGCGTCGTATGAAAAATGTATCCGCGTAATCACACGATTCGTTTACAGCGCGCGCGAAAACGAAATTACTCAATATTTATTGCACCTCGGGGGATACGGTTAATAAATCGTTTCATTTTATAAAGATTAGATATGACGGTTGGCGTTATTCATTTACCTTACCGGCGCACGTGTATATTAACGTACGACCGCTTCAACGGCTAAACAATACGTGGAATAAACCGTCATCGAGTGTGACGAATTTCGTACGTTTAATCAATATATACGAGCTAAACGTTTCGCGTCGTAAAACCAACCCGGAGTGGTTTTTTGTTTAATAAATAAACGGCCTCCGTTCAACGGGCGCGGAAAAAATTAATTTTGTTTTTTTTTTTAATATTCGTTAAACGAAACGGATCGCTATCTCGCTTGGCCGTCTTTGGGCGTACATTATCGTTCGCCACTAATCAAAAACATACTCGACGTTCCACAACACCCTAAACGTATCCCTACACTGTTCCGTTATACGTAAGTCCCGCGTATATTGCACAACTCTCGATATAAACGTATACTTATAAGCGTCCTTATACGGGTATTTATTACGGATCGAAAAGTGTCGTTTTACTAAACGAATAAAAAAACCACGGCACGAAAATGACGGCGCGAGTAGGTATATTCTGTTGATCCGCGCAATCGGCAACGCGGCGTAGTAAACCTGTATTCGGCCATTTCGAAAAACTAAATTGAACTTGGCGCGATAAAAGTCGCGCCGGATTTTTGTTTCGTCGTTATCGTACAGTTTACGATCGCGCGAATATTCGTAACGAGTTTACCGGAATGGATATTTTCGTACGTGCTGCATACGCTCGATTCTAACTCCGATCGAATTCGAATCTCGAGGTCAAGTTTACATGTAGGTCATAAATAATGTAATTAACCGGAATCACGTTGGACATTTCGTCGAGTAATTTTTTTTCGTATTTTCAATGAAATCTGTAGATTAACGTGTACCTAGCTTAGCTTATACACGAGCACGCACACACACACACATATATATAACGCATAAGAAAAAATTTGGTCGCAAGAGCAGCAACGACAAGTACTCGTTGAATCATTATTATTATACTGTGCCTCCACGCGGTATATATCTCATTAAATTCGTACTTGTATAGTTCAGTGTCGACCTTCTGACCCACTCTGAGCATGGCACAGAAGTTTGGACTAATGCGATTGCCTAATTACATATATATATATATATATAGGTACGTCATATTACCGCTACCGCTGTTTTAACTATACGCCATTATTGAACCATTGAGAAAGCGTACGACACATGTGCGGCGTATATATCCACTTCGAGTAAAAAAAATGATTGAATACTCACGGGAATCGAATAGATAGTTTCCTCTTACTTTTATCGGTTAAACAATTATAAGAGACGTTGTTATAATCCGTTCCGGTCGTCCTTTCTCTCATACGACTACCGAGGGACTGTAAAGCTTTCCGTCCTCCGTTTCCACTGTCGAACGCGGACATCTCGGCGATTTGCCTACGTCAAATACGCCGCGGGTTGCGCGCGTCTCTCGTACGCATTTTCTCGCCGCACGATCCCGAAGTTCAAAATCGACGGACGCCCGACCAAATTCCGAACGTAAATCCGAAAATCGCCGAGTCCCCGTCACCCCCTCTTGCCGGTTAAACAACGAATTTACACGAAAAACGCCCGTATCGAACGGGTTTTTTTCCCCGTACGTACTCGCGCATACCTAAACGTATATACGTAATACAATGTACGTATTTCATTCTGTGTTCGCGGTCATGATCCGACCAAACAAGGGAACGCCTACATGTTACGGCATTATGTTAAATACGGACACGAATATCATAAAAACCAATCCGGCGGACAGCACGAACCAGCGGACACTTGGGGACGAAGAGAATGGATTATATATATATATGTATTTATAGCGTAGTGGGCGAACGCGCTAAAAAAGAACAAACTGGTTCCAGATCGCCTTGTATAGACAACAATTCACATTATCTCCGTTGAGAATTCCGCGAAAATCGCGGACTAAAAAACACCCGCGTTAACGAGCGTTAAATAAAAGGAAAACAACGTGACAAAACGATCCACACTTAAGGAACTATCCGTAAACTGTTGCAGCACGATTATTAGACGAAATCGAAATTATTCGAAACGTCAATAGCTAATGCAAGGTGACTCGAAACCACTAACTATCCAGTACCTTCGCTCGTTACTTCGTTCCCCCTACTAACTTCGTAACCATTATACAATCTCGATTATTTTGGTTTCAACAGTTCGACGTTTAACGCGCTTTTTAGTAAAAAAACCGTCGGTCAGAACATAACGGTTGAAAACTAAACGAAATATTTTTAAAAACGTTTTATTTTTGTCTGTATATATTAAACGGTCAAAGGATTTTCGACATTTACCGGTTGTGCGTGATACGCGCCAGCGAATTTTAAGAAGTGACTTAACTCGGTTCGTTTTTTACGAACCACCGACGCGACTTAATCAGTTCATTTTATTTTCGTAGTGACTGAAAAGGTTATCGAAGTTGGAGAATGAAAGTGAATAACTCGTCCAGCTTTGACGACACCATCGTTCGGCTATATACTCGACGGATTCCGAATTCACTTCTCTTCAATAGAAACGTATTGTTTTAGGTGAGGGTCAAAAAAGTTTCTACAATTGTACGCGTCTATGTATACATCATACGATAACCACCACGAAATTCCAATGCGCGATCGAACATTATCGAATATATGTACACATCAGGTGGGTGTCTATACAATATTCGATTATGGTCTGTTCGCGCTTTTTTAACGAAATCACGCTAAATATATTTTTCGCGGTAGAATAAACGTTATTTCCTCTAAGTTTTCATTGTGCGCCACTCCACACTATGCAATTAAATTGGAATACATTATAGCCTCGTCCTACGTATGGATAGTCGACAATTTATTTACACGTTAAATTATTACGGACGTGTCTACACGGACATTATAATTTTTCACAAACGTGGATGTAAAAATATTATTTATTTATTACTTCGAACTTTTTTCTTTAATTCCTCGTGTGTGTGCGTATATACACGATATTTTATGTAGGTACAATTATAGTTTATATATTATATACGTACGCATTTTTTTTAAATGTTTTATCCATTAACATTATCATCGTCAATTTACAGGAATAATATCGTCACGATTTCTCAAATTGCATTTCGGTATGTCAAGTGTGCGTGAGCATACGTTGATAAACTAGTTAATGTGTTTACCTACATTTCTCTAACGAAATCTTGCGTGCCCGCTCTAAACGTTGTTTCGTTTAAGTAGATTGAACGGTTTTAATTGAAAGATAAACGATCTACAACGAATTATCGAATCCGTGAAACAAATATCAAAGAAATTATCGACGAACAGTCGGGACGTACAAGATAATGTTTTAATAAAACTTATATTTTCGAAACGATTTTTGATTTTAGCTCGTCTTAATATTTATGGGTATCTTTGCAGTTATCATTGTACGTTTAAAGACAATACAATATATACAAAAGTAGTCGTCGCTCTCTCTCTCTCTCTCTCTCTCTCTCTCTCTCCCTCTCTCTCTTCCCCCCCTCTCTCTTTATTCGATACGTACTTTGAAAAAGTAATAAACGCCTACGTTAAGACCAACCATTAGAATAAATTAACGTTATTATCGTGCGGTGGTGGGTCGATGACACGATTTTATTAAAAACGTTCGATGGTTCCTACGAGCACATACGAAATACAAAACCGCGTATTAATAATAAACTTCAAGTGCGTTGACTCGTCGCGTACACAGAATATACGTAGGTACTATAATGTATATATATATATATATGTGTGTGTGTGTGTGTGTGTGTGTCTACGGTCATTGGCGGTGATTGACGATGATGACACTTAGAAACGTGATCGAATTCTTCATTTTCACGCCAAAACGAAATCCGTACTAGCGCGATATTTATTTAGAAGAATTCGATTAGTAGTAGTTCCTCGGAAATCGGTTATTATTACGCGATCGTGAACGAACCGGAAAACACGATGGAAATGTGATTTCAGAAATCTGAGCGGCGGTCCGCGAGTCCTGTAATAACGTGTAACAATGTTTATTATGATTGCCGTTGTCGCGTTACGTACGTGTATTGTGGGAATTTTTTTAAGTTTTTTCTTCGACACTTTATACGGCGAAGTGTACGTACACATTATAAAAAGCAGGTGTGCATACGCACGGGTCTGACCTTGAACCCGATGCGGTCCGTGCACCACCACCTACTAGGAGGCAATTTACTTATAGGGACAAACAGTTTATATACCTATACTAGGGATCTATAAATCAAAACACGGTATAACAATAACCCGAGAGCGCGCGTGTGTGTGTGTGTGTACAAAATTATAATTTCACAGTTTCGTCTACGTAATAATAATTACCCTCACGGTTTAGAAGTAACCACACACGCCTCGGGCGAGGACTCCCTTTTTTTTCTTTTTTTTTTTAATACGTTCGGCTACAACCGTCGTAAATATCTCGGGCCCGTAATGAATGTCCGGTAATAGACGCACGAACAGTAGCTATTTTGGTTCCAGAACGTTCGTTCCCGTCCATACTAAACCGAATTATCACTTTAGGGATTATTGTTTTTAATTAAAAATGATACCGGAACGTATACAGCCGCGACGTAAACACGCCTATACTGCTGGCTACTACTATTCGACAAACATGAGCGAGTTAATGGGAAAAGGCGACCCGAACAAGAGCGAAATCGAAATAGTAAATACGATTCACGTCCGTAGTTAACGAGCGACATTTTCAACTAATTACGTTCGAGGTGAAAACGGGAAACGATATTAAATTGACTCGGCGTAGAAAAAACGTTTTGATCGTATTTTTATTACCCCCGCAAAACTCGGGAGTTCGCTGTGAAATTCTTTGTCTTTTAATCAAATACGTAAATTAAACGAAGTATCCGTAGTTTAAGTTATAAAAATTATCAACGTTTCGTCAGCCGTGAACTACGAACACAATTGTCATTTTTTACACGCGACTTGTTGACCGTTTCGTACTTATAAATAACGACAATACGTTTCAAATTTTAATAAGAAAATTCGTCTCCGATGTATTGACTAAACCGGATAGTTACGATACTGTTAACAGTGAAACGTGTAGCTAGTACGGTGCAAATTAAAACTGATCGAAACCAATTAACTGTTTGAGCTAAACAATTAAACAAAAATCGACACGTTAACTAATTAACTCCACCTCCCCACTATACGATATATTGTTATTATTAAATCAAGATCATATATAATAACCGAAATGCGTAAAGGTAGACATTTTTTATCCCGTAAGAACTTTTCGTTTTTCGTATTTGACCATACACTCTTAAACGGATCGTTCAATACTTAAAAACAACGCAACGCGTTGCGTTTGATCGAAAACGTTTACAAAAACAATCGCATAATAATAAACTTCGCAAAAAATACAGCTTTTGAGCATCGTCGTAGCCGACGCGCTATGGACGGTTCAATAACCGATTACCGATAACGTAAAAGTAATATACGTATAGCTTTTTCGGCTATGTATATATACTCGAAGACGGAGGAAATTTAAAATTGTTCGCGCTATATTTCGTGTTTTGAAACAACAAAATTACGAAATCTTTATTGAAAACGATTAAATTACCGTTCCGTTCTTTGTTTATAGTTAAGGACCTTATTCGTGTTATTCTGCTTACCTATGTCGCGGTCGACGATCCGCTTCGCCGCGTCTCTGGGCTGAGTAATAACGACAACGATAGTTTTCGGTCCCGCGACGAAAATATTATCGCGCTATGTATTCCGTGTCACATATTCGCACACGCGTACGAACGTATATTTGTCGCGCGCTTCGTACACTGGCGCTGGTACGATGACGGTTCGAGAAAAAAAATCGCCCGCCCCCGAAAAAAAACGATACGAAATAACGTTACGCAACGAACAAAAAACAAAAAGACTCCGGAACGCGAAAACTTACGGCCGAACTCGACGCGGTTGAAACGGAATTTTCGTTCACCGATTTTACCGTTATTGTTCGAATAAATTACAACGTTATTCACGTTTTGGGATATCCGTGTGCCGACGGACGGACGAACGCAAATACACCGTGGACGGTTGCTGACTGTTGCGCGCGTCGTACGGGCCGCGTATCGGTTGGTCGGTCGGTCGGACGGTCGGCCGGTGACGGAGAGAGCTCGCCTCGCGCACCTCCTTCGCTCCTACTCACGTCTCTTGCGCGTTCTTCGCCACCACCGCCGCCGCCGTTCACCTGTCCGGTTTTCTACGCCAATGAACTATAAACACGTAATACTAAGCAGACACACACACACACACACGCACAACGTCGGTCGGGAAAATAATAATAACGAAATTGAAGAAGTCCGAGGAGTAATTACCGTTCGACGATGACCACGATTCGTGAACAAACAGCGACAAAGAGGATTCAGTCCGCGCGAAAAACGTGTTCGTATGTTCGAGCGTCATTCGTGCAGACTTTCGGGTTATCGTTACGAATTATTTACGGCTTCGCGGTTTCCGTGTAAACGCAAGAGCCCAGAAGCACGCGCGCAGAGTGGCCGCGGACTTACGAGAACGGATAACCAAACGTCACGTCCGAGGTCGTTTAAATTTTCGAAACCAATTCCGGCCGCTATAGTAACAATGTACGCGTATATCGGATTAGTTTTTCTTATTTTTAAATAGACATTCGCAATTAATATCGAAGATTAGTTTTCGACGATAACTCTCAGTTTGTAATAATCCCGTTGATTATACGTTATTGACATAATTGGAAAATTATTTTGGACATTTCAAAGTCTTCGTGACGTGTTCGTTTTAGGGAATCTAAGAACAGCGTGCGCATATTGCCATAGCAAGCTGTATACGGCGTATCATATGAACGAGCAATTCGGGGTGGAACAAATCACGTTTTTTAATTAAAAAAAAACCTTTACGCGCTTCTAACAAATTCATTCAAAATACGCTTTGTATCGATCGTTTTAAATATTTTATGTAAAATTGAGTACCGATGACAACAATTACGCAACAATAGCGCCTAAATATAATTATCAAATAAAACCTGAAGAAATAATAAGTACGAAATACTTTTACATATTTTTCGTTTATAAAAACCAATTTAAATATATATAATATACTTCAATGTACTATATTATTAACATCCTAATAAGTTTAGTAAGTTAATTGAACGTTTTACCTATTTTTTTTGAATATGAAATACAAATTCGATTAAACTAGACTTACGTATCTAATTTATTCCGTTAAATTTTTTCATTATCTATATTTTTAAATCGTAAATGCTTTCCTTTAAATACGTGAATTTTATATTATATTCGTCAGAAATTTAAAAGAAATATTATTTAAATTTTTTGAAGCTTTTAAGTCAATAAATACATTTTTAAAGACATTTAAAATTATTTTAGAACTTTAAAATCCAAGCCACAGCGTTCTATTCTATTCTAGTTTAACCGAGTTTTAAAAAATTTCATATACGCAAACGGACATATAGCATTAGTTGAAAGTTTAATCTTTAAAACATATACAAACTTAGATAAGTAACGGATAATATGGAAATACATTTTGGTTAGTTGTGTTTTTCTTTTCGTTAATTTTATCAGTACGTAAAATATAGTTTAATTTCTATAGAATTTGTACACGAATTAAATGTAAGCCATGTTAATGCCAATGGCCATAGCGACCGAGGGCTATATTTATTAATAAAAAAATCGCCGTGAACTTTCGTGAAACGCAATCACAGAAAAATAAGTTCGAATATTTTATTAAAATACATTTTCTTATACTTAACTTACATAAATATAAGTTCCGTATACGTACAAAACAGAAAATATCGACGTTAACAAAATACAAAATATATCGCTAAAATGTGTCTTATATTTGTTTCTTTTAAATTCCCTACGACGTCTGGCTCCGAGTTCTCCGAAGGAACGTCGTATGACGACCCGACATAAATGTGAAGGTCGTCAATCCGTGGCCGAGATCCAAGGATCGGAGCCGACGGGATTTATTATTATTATTAAAGAAAAAGGAAGAAACAAAACAAATTAGAAATTTAATATATGTATATGTCTTTAAGATTGTACCGGCATTAATAAAAATGAAAGAGAGAAAAAATTTAACGTATTAAAGAAATTATATTAAACAGATATATTACCCTATTCATTGCAGCCCGCCGAAAACAGTTCCCGTCCCGGGGGACGATGGGTGAGGAGACCACTCTATAACTACCGTTGGGGGGGACTTGTAAAAGAAAAACAAATTAAATTTAAAAAAATTGGATATAATATAAATTTTAATCAAGAACTATTACGAAAGACTGCTCCTTGTCCGTGGCTGTCAAAAGAGTGACAAGGTCTGCATCGAATAGATCAACGCGACTATCGATACAGACCTTATCGCTAAATAACCATAAACTCGGGTCAATGAACGGAGTCACGGGTAAAATTGAACGTTACAACCCTCTCGTTATTTCTACGGCCACTATTTTATTCTGTTTGTCAAAAACGTTTATATTGTTATACTTACGCAAAATCCGTTTAATGATCGTATAATATTAACCAATATTAACAATATGTATATATTATGCACCATGCTGTTTTAAATATTACGAACGGATTGAAACAATAAAACAATACAACGATTAAATTTCGAACGTTTTTATCGTACAATAGGACGATTTCGATATGTACGCGTGATTATTTCGATTTTCAAAACCAAAATAGACGGCGAAGTGAATTGTTGTGTAATTATTAAAAAGCGCATATTCTATTTCGTCGGAAGCTACATGTCGTCGACTATCACTTTCGACGAACGTTTCTCTATAACAATAACGAGTAAGGCAATCTGCTCCCGATTCAAAACATAAGTACACAAAATATAACAGGAAAAACTATATAGCATTACCACAAACACGAGATTCATAAACGATACGCGTATATATATATATATATACATATTTATAAATAGTGTCTGTATTTGTTCGAAACATCGAATAAACATCGTACACCTATGTTTAATATTTAAATTCGTCCCGAAAAGGACTTTCACTCGCGCTGTACACTCATATATATATATATATATGCTTACGGATAATCGCAGGAAGTTGTTAAAAGTAGAAAACCTCCGTTACCTTACGTCAAATTCTTTTCTATTATATAGCGCCTATATGTAATGTCCGTTGTTGATTCTTCGTGCACGTTTGTTCGCGAAAAATACGAATCCGTTCGAAAGTTTAATATTACGAACGAGTTCGTACGGCGTTCAAAAGTATTCGAGCAAATGTACTCGTTATTAAATATATCGATTGCTAAACGCTCGTCGTATTTCGAAAACAATTTTTTCCCCGAACAGCGTTTATCGGTCTCAAATTAACCGACGACCGATAGAACCCGTACATCGTCCTGTGAATCCAAATTGTTTTCAATCGCCGTAACGTGATCGTTCGATCGTATACTAAATGTACGCGCGCGCCCGAATTATTACCATTCCCCCCTCCCGCGGGTCTGCGATAAACGAAACGCAACAACTTCGACGTTGGTGTAAGAGAAATCGCGTGTACGCGTTCGCCGCGTGAATTCGAATTGGCGACCGACGTCGATTTATCGTCGAATGAAGGGATTCGTTGAAGATATTGTATCGGAAAAACCGTCATCATCGTACGCGAAAACAAATAATGAATCGGCACGATGCTTTACGACGTAATGTGACCACACTCGGTGACCGTTCTATTATTATTATTATTATCGGACGCGTATTTTCCGCGTCCTCCGTTAAAACAATTTTGCCAAAATGTTAATAAACGGACGAAACAAAATGGTATTTGCGACCACGGTTACGTTCCGTTGCCGTCCTTGGAAAGCCTCGCCGCCGTATACCAGTTGACCAACGTCTACGTTTCGTTATCGAAATTGCCCGCCCGATTGATGGAAAAAAAACTATTTCGGCTAAATGACGCATACTATATAATCGCATTTAAGCGGATAATTTCGGTCGTTTAATAACGTTAATTCGTAATAATTATCGTATCGTACGCCGTTGGGCTTACTATAATACGCGTTAAGTGTTCCGAGCAAAGATCGAAATTCGTCCCGATGTAGAAGAACGACGCCGTGTATACCATTTTTACTAGCGAGATTGATTAATTCCTTTAAAAATCGCGTACGTATTGAAACTAAATTTAAACTTAAATGTTTCTATTCATTCGTGAATATTTCGACGTTTGAACGAAATTTCAGAGGCCTTTGAGCTGCTTCGTTACTTAACAGCGACCGTTACTCGTTACGCGATATTCTGATACATCGGTTATATTCAAACGAACTTCGGGTCTGGCATCAATATAGTGGAATAAATCGTCGGGTTGAGTATCTTATAACCGGGGAACGATTTCTTATGCACAATATTGAACGCGCTTTCGTCGATTTGTTGTTGAGTAGCCGG
>JAIPRN010001491.1:0-44746 GCA_025469175.1 Geopemphigus sp. TES_GeoC_2020
TTATAATATAATTCTACTCTACTTCCTTTAAATATTTTATTTATACTTAGTATTTTGAACTATAGCATTATAAAAGACACGATCCTACTTCTTCTGATGAACAAGAAATGATGGAAAATCTTTTTGATTGCCTATGTTCGTGTTTAATGGATAAACAAAACAGAGACAGGTTCCTGAGAGGTGAAGGACTTCAACTTATGAACCTTATTTTAAGGTAATTTTATTGATAATATAATTATAAATTTAATTATTTAAACAAAATGTCAATAACTAATAATATATTTCAGAGAAAAAAAGTTAAGTAGAAATGGGTCATTAAAAGTATTGAACCATGCATTGTCAGGTCCACAAGGCAAAGATAATTGTAACAAATTTGTTGACATTTTGGGACTTAGAACAATATTCCCATTATTTATGAAAACTCCTAAAAAGAATAGAAAAAGAATGCTTAGTACAGAAGAACATGAAGGTAAATATTAAGTTAATTTGTTTTTACAATTTAAATTCATATAATATCTATGTGATTTCAGAACATGTTGTTTCAATAATTGCTAATATGTTACGAAATTGTCGCGGTACACAAAGACAACGTCTTATGACTAAATTTGCTGAAAATGATATGGAAAAAGTGGATAGGCTCATGGAACTACATTTCAAGTTCATGGAAAAAGTTGAAATGATTGATTCTGCAATTGATGAAAGAGTAAAAAAAAAAAATTATCTATAATAAAAACTTCATTTTTAATATGCACAAAATATAAAAAAAATTTCAAAAAATAATCTTACCTAATTCTAAAACTATTGAAATTAAATTATATTTGTATATATAAATTTTAATTTTTGGTTTAGAGTACTGTCAATGAAGATGAAGATGAAATCTATTTGAAAAGACTAAATGGAGGTCTATTTACATTGCAGCTGGTGGATTATATTATATTGGAAGTTTGTAATAGCGGACCAAACGTCAAAAAAAGAGTAGCTCATATATTAAACATGCGAGGTGGAACGTTAAAAACCATACGACAAATAATGAGAGGTATTCAATAATGTTATAGAAATTTTTTTTTATTTTAAGAAAATTTGCAACAAAAGGAAACAATTTATCAATTATATTTATGAACTAATAATTATAAACTAATTGTTTTTAACAAATTATTTACAATAAAATACCCCGTATTTATTTTATTTTATAGAATACGCTGGAAATCTTGGAGATGATGGTGATAAAGAATGGCAAGAACAAGAACAACGCCATATACTAAAAATGGTTGATAAGTTATAAATTGTTTTAAAATTGATAAAAATTTAATTCAATAAATAATATGTAAATACACGATACTTTTAAATTATTAATACATAAATTTTAAAATATAAAATCTTTTTTATACGTTGAATTTCTGTCAATTATCAATCCTTTAAATAATTTATAAAAGTATTCTCAACTATTGGTAAAGCAATATATATTAAAATAACGACTGATTGTTTGTTCAATTATTAATAATTGTCAAATTATCCTTTATATTACTTTCAAGTAACTATGAGTAGCTTAGACAATGAAGACAAACAAAACTATTTCTTATTATAAAAAAACTAAGGATATACTTGGGAATATTTGTTACCATACTACTTTCAACTATTAATTCCATTGTTTATTATGTTATGATATTACCATCAATTAATCACGGTAATTCATTAATACATAATTGGCATGAATATAATTTATTCACTGAAGATATATAATAAAATATTTTAAAAAACGTGTATTTAATTATAATTTTTAACTTTTATATAAAATCTATTGTAAATTTCAATACAATTTATGGTTACTTAAAATGTGTATTGGTTATTATAATAGTATCAACAATTTTTATCAATCAAAACCAAATTATGTTCAACATTAAAATAGTTTATTTTCTTTAATAATGGATCAAATATAATCAGTTTATTTTTTCTGTTTGTAGAATTGAAATGCATTTGAAACTAAAATTTTCAAAAATATCTTTTTGAATCATTTTTCTTTTCAAATATTGCATCAGTATTGTGACATTTAATTAGGTCTGGTATGATGGTTTACCAACAAAAAATACTCGTCTCCTTTCATACCTATTTGTCTTTAATTTAATTTCGACACTTAAAATCTATCAAAATATATCTTTAGAACAATTATAATCTGATGACTATAAATTCGATCATTTTTGAACAAGTAATCACGTACAAACCATACATAGTGCCTGAAACATAAAAGCATCCAAAAGGCTTGTTTTATACCATCACTTTGTTGTAATTTGTATCTTTTAACTAAATTAATATTGGCCACATAATGTATCCAAAATTATCATTACTTCTAGCAATGATATTGAAACATTAATAAAGTTTTAAAAGAAATTATTAATTTTATTAACTACTAAATTATAGTATCACATTAACATGTTAAGACATTTTAACAAAACTTTTTTGTATTTTTATTGTTTATACAACATTAAAAACATTATAGTATACTATATAATACACAATTAATTTCAATTAAATAATATACTTTCAATAAAACTCGAAATTTTTTTTATTATTTTACCCATAAAATATAATAACGAACCCATAGGGGGACACTTTTAAATAATTTGGCCGCGACTGTTTGTACGTTCATAGTGGTGGTCAATCAAATCATGCCGAACATCAACATCTCGAGAATATTTCTTCAATAATTATTGACCGGAAAATTGTTCATTAGCAGCCGAAAAGCTCCGAAACGACCGTTTTTGCGATTAAACACCCATAATTACCAAATAACGCTCGTTTGGAATACCAAATGTAAAAACAATTCGTCTGCCGCGGCCTCAGTTTAGGCGGATTGGCCGAAAACGATGCCCATTTGGAAACGCCTGACCGATATACGTTTCCACCCGTCGGGAAACCCGCGCGCCGCACCATCATCCCGACCACATCTCACGCGCCCACACATCCCTGTATATTATTTTTATTTATTTATTAAAATTTAGATTTATGGAATCAGAAATTGAATTGCATGATGTTATAACAGAAATGCATGCTATAGCCACTGTTCCAGAATTGTACCCCGTTTTAGTTAATTTAAAAGCTGTTTTATCTTAGAATAACTTTCTCATGAAAACACTGATATAGCAGTTGCAGTTGTCAATTTATTACCGGTTTGTAATATCTCAATCTTTATACAAGTTTTATCATTGTAATCAATAGACTTGTAGGAATTAACTGACATTGATACATTAAATGAGAATGAAGAAGGTACAGTAATGTTAATCGAAGCGTTGCTAAGTAAACAATTATGTGCACTTCTTGTTCAAAATCTGGAGCGTATGGATGAAACTGTCAAAGAAGAAGCAAATGGTGTACATACAAGTCTAGGAATATTTGAAAACATTATGGAACTCAGACCGGATGTTGTCGTGGATGTTGGTAAACAAGGCCTTATACCGTGGCTTTTAAAAAGAATCAAAGCCAAAATTCCTTATGATGGTAATAAACTATACAGTAGTGAAATCTTATCTATATTATTGCAAAACAGTGAAGAGAATAGAGCTTTAGTTGGAGAAATTGGAGGCATTGATATTTTACTACAACAGCTAGCGGTAAATATTTATTATAATATAATTCTACTCTACTTCCTTTAAATATTTTATTTATACTTAGTATTTTGAACTATAGCATTATAAAAGACACGATCCTACTTCTTCTGATGAACAAGAAATGATGGAAAATCTTTTTGAATGCCTATGTTCGTGTTTAATGGATAAACAAAACGGAGACAGGTTCCTAAGAGGTGAAGGACTTCAACTTATGAACTTTATCTTAAGGTAATTTTATTGATACTATAATTATAAATTTAATTATTTAAACAAAATGTCAATAACTAATAATATATTTCAGAGAAAAAAAGTTAAGTAGAAATAGGTCATTAAAAGTATTGAACCATGCATTATGAAGTCCACAAGGCAAAGATAATTGTAACAAATTTGTTGATATTTTGTCACCTTAGAACAATATTCCCATTATTTATGAAAACTAAAAAGAATGCTTAGTACAGAAGAAGAACATGAAGGTAAATATTAAGTTATATTTATTTTTACAATTTGAATTCATATAATATCTATGTGATTTTAGAACATGTTTCAATAATTGCTAATATGTTACGAAATTGTCGCGGTACACAAAGGCATTGTCTCATGACTAAATTTGCTGAAAATGATATGGAAAAAGTAGATAGGCTCATGGAACTACATTTCAAGTTCATGGGAAAAGTTGAAATGATTAATTCTGCAATTGATGAAAGAGTAAAAAAAAAAATTATCTATAATAAAAGCTTCATTTTTAATATGCACAAAATATAAGAGACATTTCAAGATATAATTTTACTTAATACTGAAACTATTAAAATATAATTAATTATATTTATATATATATATATATATTTTCATTTTGGTTTAGAGTACTGTCAATGAAGATGAAATCTATTTTATAAAGACTAAATGGAGGTCTATTTATATTGCAGCTGGTGGATTATATTATATTGGAAGTTTGTAATAGCGAACCAAACGTCAAAAAAAGAGTAGCTCATATATTAAACATGCGAGGTGGACCGTTAAAAACCATACGACAAATAATGAGAGGTATTCAATAATGTTATAGAAATTTTTTTTTATTTTAAGTAAATTGCAACAAAAGGAAACAATTTTCCAATTATATTTATGAACTTTTTTTTTTTTTCATAAATTATTTACAATAAAATACCCCGTATTTATTTTATTTTATAGAATACGCTGGGAATCTTGGAAATGATGGTGATAAAGAATGGCAAGAACAAGAACAATTTTTTTTTTCAACCCGAAGAGTGGTTAAATGATTATTGATGTCTTTCCACTTATCTCTGTCACCTATAATCTTCAACTCACAGTATGTTCCTATTCTGGTATCTTCCATCATTTGCTTCAGAAATGGAGTGCTAGACCTTCCTCTTCCAGGTTTTCCTTCAATCTTTCCCTCTATTATTGTGGTTATCCATGACTATTCCTTATTACATGTCCAATCCGAGCTTTCCTTCTCAATCTTAGAGTATTCCGTATTGATTTTTGGGTGTTCGTTTTCCTGAAAACTTCAACATTTTTATCTTTTTTGTCCATGAAATTTTTTGCGTTCTCCAACACCATACTTTAAAAATTTCTATTTTGGCTTTCTCAGCCTTCAGTATTGTCCAAGTTTCTGCTCCATATAGAGCTACACTCCACACAAAGCTTTTTATTTCATTTCCTGGTATCCAAACACTTATTTTGTTCAAAGTAAAAAGATTTCTTTTTTTGTAGTATGCCTGTTTGGCCTGCGCTATTCTACCTACTATATCTGTAAGGCCTTTCCCATCGCTTATGATTTTGCTTCCCAGGTATATGAAGCTTTAAACTGTCTCCAACAATGTTCCATCTAAGGCTATGTTTGCACAAATCAGCTGTTGGTTGCATATAAGGATCTTAGTTTTCCGTCGATTTATTTTCATGTAGTGTTCATTTTTTGAACATGTTTTGTCTTCTTCACTTTAATCCACCCATTGATTTATCAACAAATAATAGTTTCCCTACAAAACTGATTATAGAGCCTCTGATGTAGATAGGAGACAAGTTTAAGGCATTACACTTATTGTGGACTGAATACATTATTAAAGAGTAATAGATATACATATCTAATTGTTTTTCAAAGTCTGCAGATCCAAGAGCTATTGATCCTATGACACCCATCACATTAGATATTGTTTGTATCTGGTCATTGATAACACGTGTAATTCTGTTCCATTTCTTTGTTTCCAAGTTTATAAAATTGCCAAAGAATATCGGGACTATCGTAAATTGTGAAACCACCTGATGTAAAAGTTTCATCCTTGTTGATAATCAGTCCCAACTTCTTAACACTTACCAATATTTCTCATTATGGCACTATTGTCTCAATCTGATCTGATAGTGGTATGTCCAGTAGTATTTTGTAGTCTGTGAAGATAACTTGATTATCACCTTATGTCAGCTCCCTGATACGTGTTCCTAGAAACACCCTCTCAAGATACATAAAATGCCAACTATTGTCCATCCTTTCTATCTGACCCCTCTAATCCTCCAGGTTTTCTATTCCATATGACCCGAGTACTTTTTTCATTAATTTTAAAAAGAGCAGGGTTCTTATTCCAAGATATCAAGTCAGGTCTACTTTTATAATATATCAAAAATTTAGAAAATAATTCATGAGTAATACCCATAAATTCCCCCATGACCTTGAAAACTGAATCAACTGCTTCTCCCCTTTGGGAGAATTTCAGTCATGCCTAGTATATCAATATTATAACGCTTCATTTCCAACTTAATATTTTCTAATTTTCCACATATCTCTATAGATCTCACGTTCCATGTAGCAATTTTCATCTTTATTGATGAAGTAGTTATATAACAAGAACAATGCCATATACTAAAGTATTGACAAGTTTTTTATTTTTCACAATTAAATACACAAGTTATTTCAATAATAAATGAGCAATACATATCAAAATTTGAATTATGTAGATTCCCAAATGCTTTGATGTCGTCGAAGTATTTCTGCATGTGGACAATCTTCCATTAACATAAAATACGCTTGTATTTGAGCTGCACTTACAGGATTTCTAGTTTTAGTAACAACTTCCGCAAATTCTTTAGCAAATTGGTCGTTGTTCTCATTTTCTAGGAAAAATCGTTTATACAGTTTTTCAATTTGTGATTGTGAACAATGACCAATATACTCCTTAACATCAACTCGACCTGGTCTAATTAATGCAGGATCGAGTCTAAACAACAAATCAAAAAATTGTAATTATTATTTTTCAAAGTTAATACATATTTACAAATAATTATACTATTTGCTCACTTATCTATGTAATTGGTTGTCATAAATAATATTCTAGCTTCAGATGAGGCAGCACCATCAAGAGCATTTAATAAACCACTTAACGTTACACGACTTAATCCTTCATAAGCTGTAGCGACTAAAATACATTTTAAATTTGAACGAAACAATTGGATTATTTTAATTATTATTACTTTATTAAATGTAAACAATTTTAATAATTTACCTTGCTTAGACTCATGCCGTTTGCCAAAAGCTGCATCGACATCTTCTAATAATATAATTGTATTTTGTGGAGCAGCAGTCATCAAATAATTTAATCTATCGTCTGTAAGTCCGCGTTCACTTAAATTTAATAAACATACACCATATTGTAATTCCCCAGCTAAAGCTTTTATGAAAGATGTTTTTCCACAACCTGGTGGCCCGTGCAACAAATAACCTCTTCTATATGGTATGCCACGTTCAATATACCAATATGGTTTGGTAATAAATTTCTTAACATCCTTCAATATTTTCTCAGAAATACCCTCATCTAATACTACAGATGATAGTGGCCTAGGTTTTTGTGGATGTCCAAAAGGACGCCATTCTGATCCTAACGCAGTATATATTATTGTATAGCCTTCCATTGTTTTTAATGCCATATGCCGAGCTACCAGACAGAATAACTAAAATCAATTAATGTACTCGATAAACTATTATTTTACATTTTACCTTCTTCTAGTATATCTATAAACAATGATTTATTTGTACCAAATGCTGTAAGTACAACATTTTCCCATGGAACACCTGCATGTAAATCTAAAGATTGTTGTTCTCTTGTCCGAGTTACTTGAATAAATTTACCATTGTACCTAGCATAATTGTTTTCATCGATTAAAATTTGGTTTCTTTTTATCGTATAATTTGAATTCACTCGATTGATTAAATTTTGCATTTATAAAAGAAAAAGTGAAAAATTGAATCAGGTACTCAAGTTATAATCGTTTTTAAATATAGGATAATGTTTAAAAACAACTTTTTTAAATAAATTAATAAAGCAAATAACTCGACTCAAGACATTTTCAATGGAGTAAAGGGATGAAAAATTATATAACGAAGGAAACTGTTGAATTTGTTTTACTCTTACTACATGAAATGGGTATAATTACAAGATTTGTGGTATATATTGTAAAGGCCATAATCAGAACTTAGTTTTACTAGTTACAAGTATAGTGTGTAAGAATTGTACTTATCACGTACGTTTAAATATTGTGTTTGTATATTTATATTTCTGTTTGGGTTTGTTATTTCAATTATTATAAAATTGAAATGTTATTACAGGTGTTTACTCGCAATATTCTGTAAGTGTAGCTGCAAATAGCATTATTACAGGAGTCGACCAAACCGAACTTTATTTTATTCGTCTAGCTGTCCGACGAACAACAACTACCAGCATCGAGCATAATGAAAGAACAAAGCATTACTCGATTAAATGTACACCAATACTGGGGAAGAAATGATACGTCGTGTTCACGAGTCCAGTGTCCATTTGTGTAAAAGTCGTTTCTACGCTCAGGTGTTGCGTACGACGGGCCGCCTTCTGGGTGATCCACAGCAACAACCAATGATAACTTTTGTCGCGACACGGCACCTCCAGAGTCATCATGCAATGACGGCGGAACAACATCAAGCCAGCGCTGGCGCCTTTGCGCAACACGGCCGCCCCCAGACCGAGCCCAAATAGACCGAACCCCGCGCTGAAGTACGGATTGTTTTCCAATGTGGACAGTACATCAATCAGCGGCATTATTATTATTTTATTAATTTACTGAGCGTTTATGAACGCTTGTGTAAAAATGTGATTGTTTGACATGGAAAAAAAAAATGTATTTACTATTTTTAATTTTTTTGAAAAAAATATAATAACGAACCCATAAAGGGACACTTTTAATCAATATGGCCGAGACCGTTTGTACGTTCATGATGATGGTCTATCAAATCATGCCGAACATCAACATCTCGAGCATATTTCGTCAATAATTATTGTCCCCGAAAATTGTTCGTTAGCAGCCGAGAGGCTCCGCAACGACCATACGACCGTTTTCGCGATTAAATTCCCATAATTGCCCGCGCGCATTTCGAACAACAAATGCAAAAACAATTCGTCGGCCACGGCCGCAGTTTAGGCGGATTGGCCGGAAACGATGCCCATTTGGGAACGCATGACCGACATACGTTTCCGCCCGACGGGAAACCCCGCGCGCCGCGTCCCATCATCATTTGTCGCGCCGTCTTCGTCGCACCCTCATCCCGTCCTCATCTCTCGCGCGCGCGCTCACCCGTCCCGTCCCCCGAGTATTTCGCATGAATGGGAACGCTTTTCGGAAGGAAGGACACACACAAACCATGAATCAATTACTTTTTTGAATGAAACGTCGTTGATGAATTGGCGGCGGACGTGCACGGGGTTTGCGCGAAATGACGATGGCTGAGGGTAAGCCGAACTTCAGAGTTGTGGAAAGACTAAAGATTAAAATCGGTGAGTAGTTTCCTAACCAGCAACATTTATGGCTATCTTTTCGGTTCTTGTGTTGTTGCTGGCCTACGTCGACGGGGGCGTCTGATGGCCCCCGCGCATATACCACTCGCGCACGAATGGAAAATACCTGTTAACCCATTTCATAATGGACGAAAAACATGAATGACTGAATTATGTTTATTTGTTTACTCATAGGCGAAGCGAAGAATTTGGTTAAGAGAAATGCGTCACTTAGAGATGGACACTGTACGATCACGCTTGACCAAGAAGAAATATTCCGTACGGCCACTGTTGAAAAGTCAATTGAGTGAGTACAAAATTAGTTACCAATTTCGTAGTTTATTAATTATTACACTATGCAAAATTTTATTCATAGTCAACATGCCCTTGTAATAGAAACCACTGGTACACTGGGTCGTGTACGATTTTATTAAATTCATAATGATTCCTAATATTATTGTAATTAATATCAATCGCTTAGTAGACTATATTTTTATATTAGTAGCTTATATATATATATATTTTTTTTTTATTGAACATTTTAAAATTAAACAATTGTTGATTAGACATCTATTTTGGTTTAATATATAATAACTAATGTTTTAAATAATATTTAATTATTAAAATAGAAAGAGGTGAGGTTGATGTATAAATATATTATAAGTCTTAGTCTTAAAATTATATGTAATTATATATTTACTTATTTCAATTATTCAAAAACATAGATATTTTTAATTTTTAAAAATTAATTATTTTTTAACTTTTATGTTATTTTTTATACAATTATTAACTAATTTTTCTAGTCAAATTGTTATTATAATTTTAACATATTTTTTTTTAAAATAATATTAATCATTCAGGGTTTTTATATGTACTAAGATTTATCAAGGTCGGTTAGTAAACATTTTATATTCAAACATTCAAAACAAATTAGTAAAACATAGATTTAATCAATATTTATACTTTTACCATAACATGCTTATAATTTGTGTAATCTGTTCATTTATTATTGAGAAAACTAAATACATTTTTTGGTTACTTGTCACTATACTGTTATGTATAAAACGAACTAATGTTATCTATTTTATAATTGAAAATAATGATTAATAGATGAGGGTCGAACACTAATTTTAGGAATTAAATCAAACTTTTAAACTAAACTAAACTTATAACTATTTTTTAAACTATAAATTAAATTTGTATTATACAGGATATTTATATAGTATACAAATATCTGTTTAATCTTTTACTTCAATAAATTATATCTAATTATTTGTTTTACCTATATTGTGTGCATGCGTGCGTGTGTGTGTGTGTGTGTGTGTTATAATTTTTTTTTTTAAATTTATTTTAATGATATAGAGGTAATATGCCAAACTTCCCATCCCCCAAAAATATAATTGATTTTAACACTTAATTTGTTTAATTTGTGATAAAAAATAAATACCCGCCCATCAACGCTTATAGTGATAATTGATGTATAGATAAAACTAGACATTTTATTATGATTATACTTAATTATATACAAAATATATTAAATAGTATAACATTTACCGAAAAGAAAAACTAAACATTGAATGTTCATCTATAAATAAATACATTTATATAGTTGTAACAATATATTTTTTAAAAATTCATATAAATAACTGTAGATTAATTATTGATTAAAATATATATCTATATATAATTATTAAAATTATAAGTAATAATATTCACAGTTCATTAATTTATCTATTAATTATTTCATCAATTGACCATACAAAAATTGGTTTCAAGTACTTAAATAACTCTTCGACCATAAAAAAGATTGAATGTCTGCTTTAAAATAACTACCCTATTACTAAATACCTAACCTATTACTCTTATAGTAACTTTTATGGTTTCTTACAATTGTAGTTATCATATAGTATAAAATATTTACTATTTATGATATGATGAATATTCTATATAGAAATACATAATCCCCCATAAAAAAATATTTAACTATGTTGCTGTAATACTATATAACTTAAGATATAAGTTACATAAAACAAAATCAATAATTTTAAACCAAATAAAAATTCAAAATGTGGTTTGATTTAAAATTCAGATAGTTTAATCTATCTTTAATTAATATTTAATTTTAATATATTATAATAATGCTTAGATATTAAATTAAAAAATGGCCCATTAAATAGCTATAATATAATTTTATATCAATTCTATTAAATAGTTAAAAGCATAATATATATAGTGAAAACCTTTAAAACACGTAAAACAAATTATATTGGCACGTGAGACAATTGTAGTGCATAAAAACAATTGTATTATAAAATTATATATTAATGTTTTATATATTATTAAAATAATAGCAATATAATTTTGAATTTTACTTGACTGTTAAGTTAAGGGAAATATTTTTTTAAGAAATTACAAACATTCTAAGATAAATCGTTATTTTAATTTATATAAAAAAAAATTAATTTTATATTATACCTAATCAAAAATATAGTATTTAATTGTTACATTTAAATTTCGTTATCTTTAAAATTATACATAAATTTTGCCAAAAACATTTGTTAATTTTATAAAATAATATAAACAATGCATAAAACTAAAGATGCTTAAAAGTTTCAGGGCATTTAATTTATACTTTTAACTGATAATTTTTTTTCGTTTCTTTTTACCGAGATATTTATTTATTTAAAACTAAAAATAATTCATATATATTGTAATTTAAAGATTAAATTCAATTTTACAAAATTTTCTGTTTGATGTGAATTTGTGTAATAAATAAGTAGTGCTGTGTGTTATATACTTAAAAGAGAAAGGTTTAATAATTATTAATATTGTTCTGTAAGTATACCTATAAAAATGTTTCACTACTATGAGAAAACAATATGAATAATATATTATTTTCTATAATATACTAGTAATTAATAAGTTATTATTTAACTTATACAATTTATAGTAGGTTTATATACTAAAGTATCGAGTAAGGAAGCCCATCATTTTTTTATAAAAATAAAATAAATTAAAATCATCAGCTTTTGATACTTTTATATTGTAATAACAATTCATAATTCTTAACATTTATTTATATACAATTTATAAATATTAAGATTTTAAAAATGAATTCAGTCCAATAACCAAAAGTAATAAAAACATGTATATTACAAAAAAAAATAAACTTATAATATATATCGTGAATTATAGTTACTTTAATTTTACATATTAGATATAGCTTCATTATTAATTTGTTATAAATATGTTTAAATTATTGAATATATCAATGTCAATTTTTAAGCAGATTAAATATTGGTTTTTTCTGAACCAACTATTTTTTTATTTTATCATATTACAATTTAAATAATTATTAAACACATTCCAAAAAACAACTTTCTCAGATTATTAAAAACAATCTCATACATACCTTAGTAATTCAAATTAGAACAATATAATAATTCATAATACTTTATTCCCACTATATTGTTGACTGAATTAAATACATTCTCAACATCTCTCTTTTTTTAATTACATATTATATGGTTGTTTTTTAGTCCATTTTGGGGTGAAGAATTTGAGTTTGAGATACCTCGTCGTTTCCGTTACCTGGGTGTATATGTTTATGAACGAGATAGACCATTAGGAAGAGTAACTGTCCGGCGAGACCAATTAACATCATTTAATGACAAGGATCATTGGTTCCCATTACGACCACTAAATGTTGAATCAGAAGTACAGGTATTTTAAATTATTATGTTACAATTATCTAATATACTCAAATATATATTATTTATGTTTAGGAATGTAACGAATTTTTCAAAACAAGTATTAATATAAATTTTCACGTTTTTATTTATTTTATTATTCAACTTGATTAGTTGTGTAATTCATAAATATTTTGTAAACATGAAAAAAAATCTACCTAAAAATCCTATTTGTATTTTTATCTAATAAGAATCTAAAATACAAAAGAACCTTCATTCTATACATACACATTTATTCATTTCTTCAGGTCAAGTAGAGAGTATAATTTTCTAAGCAAGGAAAAATTATATAACAATAACCAATGAGTATTTATTATGTTGACAAAACAAAATTGTTATTGATATTCCAGTTTTTGAACAAATAGTTAAGATATAATTCTTTTTTCATACTTCATTTAGTGAATCTTTTATTTGCACTACAATATATACTTGTTGTTATAACAATTTTTTTTTGGTGATACTCTATTTCTATAATATTAATAGTGTTCAAATAAAAATAGTTACAACATTAAATTTATCTGACAAACAATTTATTGTGTATTTTTGTAATATCTTTTAAATTCTTAACAAATTATTTGCATTAAGTTATATTCAATAGAATTTTTTAATCAATCATGACATATTTTTTATGATCAAAATAGTATAACTTCAATTCAAACTATATACCTATACATTATAGATACATATGACAATATATTTTTTTATACTTATAGTTCATTATAATTTACTTGATTTATATAAATCTAACATTTCAAGCAAAAAATATTTTGAACTAAATAAAATTAATTTTAATTATATCCTTTATTATTATAGGAACATTAAGCTATTTGGTACAATAAAAATAATTAACAATTTTATACAAATAAAAATAAATTATTTAAAATGTATATTATAAAATTGAAAATTAAATTTATTTTCTTTAGGGAAAAATTCATATTGAAATAGAATTTGGTGAAAACAGAGGTAGACTTGGTGTACGTTTAAATGAAGCATGTGAATTAGCCATTACAAATGGAAATTGTGATCCATTTGCTGATGTCACAGTTCGCTTTTCCAATGACAAAACAGAAACTCAAAGGACCAAAGTCAAGAAAAAGACTAATTCACCTGTATTTGATGAAGCTTTTGCATTTATTGTAATTTTTAATGCTAGTTATTTATATATTAAATAAATATATTTCATAAATTATATTTTTTATTTTAGCTTCCGGGATTAAGTGGGATTCATAAACAACATATATCGGGTCAAACACCTACTGCTGATTGGGCTGAACTTATAGTTACTCTATATCATGAAATATCTAGCAGCAATATTGTATTTTTGGGTCAAGTAACTATACCATTACAAGGGAGACCCATTAGTGCATGGTACATTGAACTTTTAAGAATTAAATTATTGATCAAATAATAATTATCAGTCTAATTTATTATCTTTAATTAGGTATTTTCTTCAACCACGTAATAGAAAATCAAGCCTCAGGGAAGACCAGAGTTTCAATCATCCAAGTGTAGGGTCATTGCGTTTAAACATTAATTATACAGCTGATCATGTTCTGCCAACACATAATTATGAACATCTTAAACATTTACTGAATAATAGCCATTCAATACAGGTAAATTATTAGTCATCATATTTTTCATAATAAACAAAAATATATAATTAAAATAAATATAAATATAATTTAGCCAATAACTGCTAGTACAGTTTATCTTTTGGGAGAAATAATTCCAAATAAAATAGATTCCGCTCAACCCCTTGTTCGTATATTACTACATCATGGACAAATTGTTCAGACAATCAGATCACTTGCAATTTGGGAAATATCAAAAGTTACGTAAGTACATTTTTATTCCTGTTAATTAATTAATTTTAATTTATCAATTATAATTTTAATGATGAATTGATGTATATTTTAGTGACGCAAACACAATATTTCGTGGTAACTCTATGGTATCTAAAATGATGGATGAATCTATGCACATAACTGGAATGAGGTACTTGCATGAAACTCTAAGGCCACCGTTGGAAAGATTATTGGCAGAAAGAAGACCATGTGAAATTGATCCAGCTAGAGTTAAAGATACTACAGTTATAAGTCATAATTTGGCAAACTTAAAAGTAATTTAAACCAATTATATTAAAAGTAATCAATTTAAAAAACTTGTTTTCAACTTGAAAAATTGTTATTCTAATTTTAGATTTATGTGGAAGATGTATTTAAAGCAATTACCACATCAGCTCTTAAATGTCCAACTGTAATGTGCCAATTATTCCATACTCTTAAAGAAGTAGCCATAACATTTTTCCCAGGTAGTTATTATAAATTTGTCGATATCAAATAATTTATTATTAATTAATCATTTATTTTTTTAGAAAATAAAGAAATTAAGTATTCTGTTGTTTCTGGATTTATATTTCTAAGATTTTTTGCACCAGCAATATTAGGCCCCAGACTTTTTGATCTCACAAAAGAACAAATTGTATGCTAAATAATATTTAAAGGTTTTTTCAGTTTTAATATTGTACGTATAATAATGATTTTAGGATTCTCAAACAAACAGAACTCTAACACTGGTATCAAAAACTATTCAAAGTTTAGGAAATCTCGTTTGTGCACGATCAAATTTTAAAGAAGAATATATGTCATCAATGTTACAAGCAGTTTATACTGAGCAACATGTTACTGCAGTTAGACAAGTAAAATTATATATTATAATTAAACTTTTCTTAATTTCACATGTTATATTTATAGTTTTTAGAAATTATTTCTGCCTCAGCTGGTCCTGAACAATGTACTCAAGATACTCCTGTAACGCTCAAAGAAGGGTAATTATTTTTTTCTATTTGTACATAAATATTTCTTCCGTGTTTTATAAAATGGTAAAATATATTTTAGCTGTCTAAGGAAAATTACTTCCTGGTAAGTAATGTGTAAATTCTGAATTAATGAAAATACAAATCGATATTTATTTTCTAGTTTTATATTATTGTTATAAAAATAAAAAATTAAAATTTTAATCATTATTGGATATAAACTAATTATTTTATTTTCAAATAATTGCTTTTAGGATGTTAACAAAACGTGCTCAAGGACGTAAGAAATTTGGAAGAAAAAACTTTAAACAGCGGTATTTTAAATTAACAACACGAGATTTATCCTATGCTAAGCAGAAAGGTACCATATAATAGTATTTTTAAAAATAATTTATGTTTAATTATTTGTCGGTGTTACTTAGGTAAAGATTCCCTTTGCACAATTACACTATCAGACATATTGGCCGTTGAGCGACTTCAACAAGAATCATTTAATAAAAATAATATGTTCCAAATAATTCAACCAGAAAGAATTTTATACATACAGGCTAATAATTGTGTTGAAGAAAAGGAATGGGTTGATTTATTGACTAAAATGTGTTTCTCAAACAGTAAACGACTTACACTTTATCATCCAGCTGCTTTTATAAATGGCACTTGGCTTTGGTAAATACATTTTTTAATTCAAATAAAACTTTAAATAACTGTATTTAACTTCTAGTTGTAAATCTAACAATGAAAGAACCAAAGGTTGTCAAGAAGTATCAACATCTGTGGACCATATACAAACTAGCAGTGTTGATGTTGATAGAGAACTTTCTAGAATACACGCACTTTGTGTTACTCATATTGATAGATTTGATAGCGTATTAAGTAAGAATATTAAATAATAATTATATTTTTCTCCAAAATGTTAATGTAGCATCTTCGAATATCCCTCAAAAGTTTGGTGGCCCTATACAAATATATATAGCTTTGTATCAGATATGTTATATTAAATTGAAATTAATTTAATATATTTAAAAAATTGTATTTTATAAATATTACATTAAAAATATAATAACAAATTAGTAAGATATTTGAGTTTGATTATTGACAAAAAAGATTTTAAATTTGAAATAAGTTCTTTTTATAAAATGAATTCATTTATATACATGTTAAAGCGATGTATATTGATGTCATATATATATTTTAATTTATATTTATAGAAGCATGTGAATGTAAAGCTGTATATCCATTGGACAGATTATGTCTTCCTATACTAATTGAAGACCCAAAGAATACATTTATCACTTTGTCAGCTTTGCGAGAAATTATCTACACACTAGAACAAGAGCATCGAACAGTTTTAAGAACTATTGCTAGAGAAACAAAATATGGCAGCAAGTATGTAACAATAATATTTTATATATATGAGACACTTGAAATATGGTTTTATTATTATTTTACTTTTTCTTAAACCAAAAAACCCATTAAATTATTTTTTATAGGCAAGCACCAATTGGTGATGATAATTATCTATTGCTAGCTGGACGAAAAGACCTTACTGCCCATCATCATCAAAAAGTTTGGTAGCATACATTTAAAAGATCCCGATCAATTTAAACGGGATTTTAAAATAAAATATAAATAGATTGTACAAAAATCTACATAACTAATAGAAACGTAATTCATTTTATAATTAATATTTTATTAATTATTTTAAGCCTATCCTTAAATATGTAATCAATGACAGTTCTCAAATTTTACAACAAAAAATTAACTGATAGAAATAATGTTATATGACATTTCTAGTTTTATACATGCTTCTCCATTAACAAAAACCATTGTGCCAACAGTAATTAACACCCTTGTGTTCATATGATAGTATTCATATTACTTAAGTATGTATATATTTTTTTTTCCTTATTTTATTTTTTCTTTGGCAGCTTATTTTTTTACAAATATCTATTTCTCTAAATCGTTTAAAACTTTCCAAATTATTTATTTAAGTGTTTTATATAGTGTAAAAGCAATTAACTGAAATTAAAAACTTCAAAATTTTAATATATCTGTTACAAAATATTGTACATATGAGTAAATCGACTCCACATTCCCTTTGTTTTCTTGTACAAAATTATTATAATATTAATGTACAGTATTTATTATTGATCAAATAAATTTTTCCCTTATCATTTTGTCTATTGAGTCGATTGTACATTTTTCTAACACCAACAATGTTGTGATTGTTAATTTTTAACCAGAGACACCAAATTATTGAATTAATGTTTAAGATAATATTTAAATATTGTTAATGTTATCTAAAAAAAAATTAAATTACTAATATAATATTAACGTTTAGATGTGTTAATGTTTGAAATATTCTTTTTTTAAGTCTTCCTTATTTTCAAAATTATATAATTTTTAGTTACCTTAACAAGTTTTACCGATTTTCTTATCCATATATATATATGTATGTATGTATGTATGTATGTATGTATGTGTGTGTATTTTTATTTTTTATTTTTTTTTATTTTTTACTTGAAATTAGAGTGTATAACAATTTGTTATTAATTTGATGTCAAATACATAATTAATTAAAGCATTTATTATCATTTTCATAGTACAAAATAAGATTATATATAAAGAAAATTATCCCGAAGAAAGAACACCACTAATAATAATATATCAATATTATCCTCGTAAACTTATAATTAAGTGTGCATACATGCATTGATGTAATGTAATGCTCCTGCTTTTAGTTTGTGTAAAAAAAGTAAATTAAATAAAAATAATAATTTAGTACCTATTTATTTTGTTGTTTTATTTTCTCCGTATGTCCAAAGAAAGAGAATACACCTCTTAACAATTAAATAGGCTATGTAATATTTACAGTAATAACTAATACATTATTCTTATTATAAAAAATACATATTTCTATTTTTTACTTCAATACCTTCAAAATAGTTTGTAATCAGACACTTCAAACGACTGACAACAGCAATTATAAAGCGATTTTAAAAAACTATGTTTAAGTATTCAATTATGTTTTTATCTTTGGAATAATGTTTATTAAATGAATAAACGCTAAAATCGATATTTCTTTACGTACTCATTGTATCTACTTGTACTTAAGGTTATTTACCTACTATAATTTCACATTTACAAATTAAACAAACATATTTTACATATGCAACTTCTTCAACAACAATTATTTAGTTGAATATAAAATTCAATCCACATACAATTTACATGTGCTTTGGGAAATGGCAAGATTTATACTCTCACACTCATAATTCATAGGTTTTAGCTGTCATTACTCATTCCCTTGATCTTTAAGTAAGTTAAAAATATTCATTTTTGATTAATATTTCAGGCCAATAATAATCATCAAGGTTATCTTAGTATAAGTTTACATAAAGTTTATATTTTAGCATATTCTACTTCATAATCGTTTGAAATAATAATATTTTTGTAAAACAATATTCACGTATTTCATTAATTTAATTTTAACTTAAAAGTATAATATAATACGCATAAATAGGTTTTCACTCCAACTTTGGATGAGTCAAAATAAAATTGTCATCTTAGACACTAGAGATAATATTTTGTTGTGTAATGCCTTTTTACATCTAAAGTATTAAACTAAAACGGGGAAGGGTGTGATTAAGGCTTCCTTGCAAGCATGCAACATATCTCATGAACATTTTAGTACGAAAAATATAAAACATATTTATAGATTGATTATTACTGTATGCTGTCACTCCTTTATAATTAAACGTTTAAGGCAAACAATGTATAGTGTATGGGTACATAAATTCTTCTAATCGCTGGTCTGTATTACTAATATTTATTTCAATTTAATTTTAATAAATCGATTACTATTATAGTCACCAATTGTATATTTCACACTATCGCGTGTAAGCAAAAAATAAAAATTTACGTTTAATTTAATTTGTATTTATTCTGTAGCGTTTATATATATAATTAATAGTATTTTAGAAGTCAGAATTCATAATTTTATTTAAACATAAATTTGAAAGAAAACTTACACCGAGCTGAAATTTTGGAAACTGTTGATGAAAAATATTACCAAGTTTATTGTCTGACCACTGAAAAATAAATGCTGAATGAGGAGGTATCTACAGATCTTACATTTATTGATGATGAAATCAATCTTTTCACTAAAACAATAAAAATTGGAAAAATAGATGTAACTTAAAAATTAATATAAAAAATTGTAATTTTAAATTTAAAAATGTGTTTATTTTAAAATTCTAGATTTAGACAGATCTTAATTCAGAACTCAAATTTCACCGCTACATTTATATAAAGTTTTATACTATATTGTTAACTAAAAAGGTATACTACTTACTAACTACCAAGGTATATTTTCCACTTGGCAACCAAGTTTATTTAGATATTATTTAACTTCATTTTATTGATTTTATTTACGTGGCGCATTAAGTTTTTTTCTTTTTTATTTTACTAAAACATAAGAAAATGGACGGTTTACCATTTATACCAGGATTTCATTTAAACAATATAACAGTAAGTATATCTATAGTTTATTTATTAAGATTCTTTTTAACAAATTTTTGATATTTATCCATAATGTATGATATCGCATGATATGATATGTACAAATAATTAACTAAAAATCATGTTAGATCTATTCCTTTAAATTTCTTTAAAGAGATTTAAAGTGTAAATTGGCGCAAATATGTGCAGGTAGATGCAAAAAAATCTCGATTCACGTGTTAAACCACTAAGTCAAGTATTAACTATTATAAGAAAAAACCAAGAAATGGCAATTAAAATATTTTATTCTTTTAAATATATATATATATATATATTTAGCTTTTAGAAAAAACTGTACAAACTCAACAATTACCTTAATATATATTTTATTCTACGTTTAGAAAAAAGATTATCATCTAAGTGCTCAGTTCCGATGGAAAAATGGATATGCTATTCCCAAAGATAAATCGATAGGAATTGGAAAAGCTCTCCTAGATGTAGACTCCGCTCTGTACTCTAAATCATTAAATACTGTAAGGTTAGTATATTACAATATTACACACTATACACTATAGTAAATAATTTTACTTTTATACACCATTTCTCAGTCATGGATAAATGAAGTAGATATTATTTTTAATTAAAAATTAATTTGTTTAATAAAGGTTATCATATATATTTATTTAATTGTTACAGGTACATTTATTTCGCATGTTTTTTATATTTAGCGGATTTTTCTTGACATTTTTTAGTACTTTTTAACACCATATCGTGCTAAACGTTATATTATTATTTATTTTTTATTATGTTTTTAGCTTTGATTATACTTATAGGCTACTTTTAAATTTAAATAATTTTTGTAATTGCACACACAATTGTGTATAAATATTTTTAATTAATCCTGTATATACACTAAACTGGTTAATATGTTGTATATTTATATTAGTTTATCAACTTGTTTATTTTAAGCTAAAAGGATTTTGATTTGAGCTTAAAATTATTATTTATAGTTATTATTAATATTTATTTTCCATATATCTGTGTGGTGTGGTTATGAAATTATAAATTTACGTTTGAGTGACAATAAATAATGTTTTTAATTGTTTTATATTTTTATAAGAAGGTAAAGTGTTGCAGAGTAATGCAAATTACCATTTGGTAATAAAAATAGCTAATAAACATAACTATAATACGATTATTAATGTTCATAAAATTAATATTATAGAAGATAGGAGCTATATTTAATTAATTACAGTTACAATCCGACATTGACTTATGGACATGCTAAAGACCCACCGAAACCAATAGTTCTACCACATTTTATAATGTTTGACGGAAAATATCTTTCGTTTAATGGATACACCACACAAACTGTCGTAGAATCACCAGTAGACACATACAGAATACGCAAAGTCAAAATTACTTACTTCTTGGTCGACGATACAATTAGTGTAGTTGAACCCATTTTAGAGGTAAAGTCTTTTTAGTTTCTTCATAAAATAAATCTAACGTTTCGTGTCACTTTTCTCTTTAATCTGAAACTTCTGGACATTGATATCCTATATATTATATATCTCTCTACTTGTGTACATTATTAATAGTTCAACATTTGTAATAAAATAAAAACGAAAAAAACCTATACAAATAAATGTAATACTATATATAATTATTATATAATATGCCTATTCGATACTGATTTCGTATATTTTTATGCAATATAATTATATTATATTATATTATATATATATATATATATATAATAAAAAATTATGTGTGGTTTTGAACACCACAGAATGCAGGTTATCTTCAAGGGTGCTTGTTAAAACGCAATCGCGTACCGAACCCATACCGAAAAAACAAAACTTGGCACTGGTCGGACTTAAACAATGGCATGGAACTCAAATTTCACGGCATCACATACCGGTTGTGCAATTGTAATTCTTTCACCAAACAATTCTTATCGAGCCAAGGCGTGGTAGTGAGACCCGATGAACCAGTGCCGGATGATCCGTACATGGTCGCCAGACGACAACAACAACTACAGTTGAAAACAGCGTCGGTATGTAGCAGTCAATCAATCGAAGATGACAAACTTAAACAGTTCTTAGAGTACGATGGTAAAGTACTGAGGTAGGTATTCTTGTCATCATAATTATATAAATTGATGTAGGTGTACAAAAACTGTCAAATTAATTTTATATAACTTATTGTTCTTGATTCTTACTAAATTTTTTTAAAAAAAGAAAATAGTTTTGCATATTTCCAAAAGAATTTTGGAAATAATAATATTATATTATATATCATCTTATAGAATAAAAATTAATAAAAAAAAAAATTGGCTGGTGCATTATTATAACAATTTTGAATATCTTTTACGATATTTTTATTTTTAAAATAATAATAATATATATAATAATACGTTTTTAAAACGTAATTTTATATTTTATTAATATATATATATATATATATATATATATATAATACAGATTGGTTAAAATATTTAAATTAACTTAGGAACAAATTAAATAATTATTAAAATAGCGTAGCAATTTATAGTTACAATATTTAATTTAAGAATACATTTTTGAAGATAAAAATAAAAAATAAAAAATTTGTATTACAGTTTTTAAGATTTTAATTGATAATTAATATTTTATATTTATAATTATATTCAAGTATAAATAATTTTTTAAATGGCACATATTTCATCTTATCTCATCTTTTGTCAATTATCATTTTTAAACTTTTAGATGTACATCTTTACATCAACATGAATTCTAGTATGTATTTATGTACGCTATATTGAAATTAAAAAAACATAATTAAATACTCAGATTTTTGATATATAATATATATTATACTTTAAAAACTGATATGTCATTTAATAGATTTTATACTGCGTGGAATGACGATGGATCTGAACCTACAGAATGGAAGTTCTTTGTGCTTTTGTACTTTATGGTTGATGACCGGGTAGAAATCTATGAATCAAAAAAAATGAGTCAAAACTGTAGTCAGAATCCATTTCCTTTGTTTTTAGGCAAAATTAAACTACCGAAAGATTGGTCAAATTTACCATGTAAGTACTGATTTATATCAGTGTATTATATACTACTTAACCTCTATAACTGTATTAACATTATTTTAAATAAATATAACCTTTTACCTAACCATTTATAATTTTTAATTTTTAAAGAAACAAATATTAATGAGGATTATTATATGCGTATGATACAATAGTATTTCATAATATTTTACATAAATATGCATAATTGTAATTATATCTATAGATAATTCGAGGTAAAATAAATAAATTACATAAAATGTTTATATTTAATTTTTAGCGAATTTTCCGGCCATTTATTCAGAGTTCAAAAATAAAGAACTCCAAGAGTATTACCAATCAAAAGATTTTATTATAGGAAATACAATTTTTGTGATGGGTCGTAGGTGTGTATGGTTACCTAACGTTCATATTTAATATTTCACTATACGCAATTTAATTGAAATAATTAATAAGTGATCTCTGTTTAGATTTTTATTATATGATTGTGATCCTTATACTAGAAGGTATTTCAAAGATATTTTAAAAATTAATCAGCCTGATCCAATTTCAGTTTTAGTACCAAAAGACAATAATTATCCAATTATGAATGAAAATGTAATATTTTATGAAACAATTATGAAGTACCTAAAGTTATTTTAGCGACATATTCATAATTACAAAATTGCAGGTAATACCACCTTATACAGGTATTGGGGATCCGGATGATACACGCCAGAATTGTTTATCATTGATACCTAAGCCACTGAAAACATTAGATTTTGTTACATATGTATTGAATGCTAATAAAAAACTCCGATACAAGTTAAAGATAGTTCCTGTTTATGAAGTAGACGAACTGCGTGATTTCATAATGGAATTTTGTCTTGGTAATAATCATATGACCATAGTCGAAATAGCAAATAAAAATAGTGGATTCATGAGAGGACGATTCATGGCATCTACTCGCCTGCGGAAACCTAATACTAATGTAAATGATGATCAATTTTATGGGCCTAAAGACTTTGCTATCGGTAAATACTTAGTTCATATTATAAGATTACGTGTGATTATGTTCGAGAACAGTATAATGTATTCCTATATATTAAGGTTTCTATACACTATGAACAGACATTCTTATACAACTGTCTCACCCATCTGATTGTTTTGTAAATTTTGTTGCCATGATGTTTTATTGTTATATGTTTTATATTTCATTTTTGACAATTTTTATTTAACGTTTATTTATGTATGAAATTTAATAAAGTAATTATTTTTAAAAATTTATAAAAACCTGTAAAATTAGCACCCTTGAAGAGCTAATTTTTCGCTGTTTGTTTATAATTACTTATTACATTTACACATTAACGTTGTTTAATAATTTTATTTGATTTTGATTGATCATAAATAGTTCATGTTAATACGTGAAATCATGTTTAGAATATTTTATAAATTGCTGTTTTAGGTGCTGAGTTACACGTTAGAGGATCAATATTTAAAATTGTTGAGATGGACTTGTGGACATACAACTATATGATTGAAAATAAAAATATGTTTACCCAAGATGCCATTAATGGAGCTAAATGTAATTTGGAAAGTAAAGGTTTACTTAATCCACAAAAAGAAAAGCAAACGTCGCTATTAAATCCAATTAAAACGAACAATATGACACCATGAGGAAAACAATTTAACAATTTAATATTTATATTTATATTAATTGTGTAGGATACAAAATAGTTTTTGTTTTTTTGTACGCGTTTTTAATATGTTGATAATCTATTTAATAAATTTATATTCGTAAATTTAAAAAAAATATTTACAAAATGTTATATTTTATTGTTTAATCATACATTTATGAAACGTAAATAAATGGTCAAAAATTATAAAAATATTTAAATCAACCGTCAATATTAAAACGATGTACGGTACAAAGGATTATGTACGATGTTTTTTCTTCGATTTGGTTGCGACTTCGATGATATTTTAGTCCAAATTACCGTACTCTTATAAGAGCCCGTGTAATTTATTATCAGTATCCATTTTGGTTTAATTTATTCTATATCTCCACCGTACTTATAAATGTAAATTACGAACCGCGATAAGATACTTTTTGTGATAACAATGATTGGTAGCGGCATATACTATAAATGATCTAAAATCTTTGGATTATTCTACATTTTATTTCCTACAGTCTATGGTTTCGGCTTCTTTCTCTTATTTTAATTTGAGTTTTCGAGAATTCACGGACTTTTTATAATTATTTTGAACCGACTGTATTATATTTGAGTAAAAAAATTAAGCAACATTTATTGTTAAGGTAAATGTAAATTACTTATAATACTAACAATGTAGATCGATTATTAAACACGTTATATTCCTTTAGAATGGTTTTACCTAGTAACACCATGTTAGATTCATTAGAAGACACTAGCGAAGGTGTTGGATTGGGTTGCTGTTTAGTACTTTTTACTGAATGGAAACAAATTCTCGGACTCATTGATGAATTACCAGATATTTACACAAATGATAGTTATAGTGAAAAGTCTTATGAACGATTCAAGTATATACTTACACAATATACAGAACAACCCCATTTAATTGATCCCTATTTATGTGAAATATTGGAAAAAATTTTGACTATTGTCCGAGATACTACAAAATCATCACAACTTAAGAATAAGACATTCCGTTATTTGTTCCTAATAATTAGTGTTCGAGGTTATAAAGTTGTTTTACAAAATTTGCCACACGAAGTAAGTTTAATTAACATTAGTTTAAAAATTAAATGTCCCGATTAATGAAAATATTTTTTAGGTTTCTGATTTAGAAAAAGTTTTGAAAATGTTAGAAGAACAAAATGAATTAGATCATGATTCTTGGGAAACTCGTTACTGTTTATTGTTATGGCTTTCTATTATTGTTATTATACCATTTGATATGCGAAAACTAGATGGAACTAGGCATATAGAAAGAAAAACTACATTACAAAGGTTCCTAAACCAAAATATTGTGTACAATATATATATATTATAAATTATAATGTTTAAATTTTTTCTAAATAAATACAGATTAGTTGATGTAGTTATGAAATACTTGAGTTCTGGTGATGCTTGTAGAGATATGGCTACAGTTTTAGCTACACGCTTGTTCACACGATTAGATGTTAAAGAATTCCATCTTCCAATTTTTTTGGATTGGGTTAAATTGGTAATTATTTAACTAAACATATTAAATTAATAAAAATAAATGTTATATATGTATATATGCGTAGAAAATATTGGATGAAAAAGCAACTCGATGGGAGAGGCTAGGTGCAATGAGCAGCATTGCTGCCATTTTTAAAGCAGCTAGACGAGAGGATGCTCAACAATTTGTACAAGACATTTTTGAATGCTTAAAACAGTCCAAATGTAAAAGTGATAGTTTAAGATTAACGCGGAAATATTATATAAAAATCGTACAAAGAGCTGGTTAGTATTATTATTATTTCTTATTAGAAATGTATAATATCGTTAACTCTTTAATATTTATTTAAATAAAGGTTTAACATTATTGAAAGTCCGAATTGCAGCATGGCGTTATGATCGTGGAACTAGGTCATTAGAACAAAATTTATTGAGTACTGAATCAAAGGTAACTGAAACGACAATTGTACAAAGTTCAGATGAAGATGATGATGACATTTCTCCACTTCTAGAAGATATTATACAAGAATTAATGGAAGGATTAAAAGACACTGATATTATTGTTAGGTAAGATTTTAGTAATACATTTTATTGCTTTCAAATTAATATATTAATATTTATTTCTATAGATATTCGGCCGCTAAAGGTATAGGTCGGATAACTGGTCGATTATCAAGAACTTATGGAAATGAAGTAGTAAATGCTGTGTTAAGTATGTTAAGTCCTGAAGAAAATGATAATGCGTGGCATGGAGGATGTTTAGCACTGGCCGAATTAGGTATAAAACTATATATTTATTTAAAATATAGAAATATATTTCATTATTTTTTAGGCCGTCGCGGTTTACTTCTTAGTGAAAATTTACCGCATGTTGTGTCTGCTGTTATAAAAGCTTTGGTGTATGACGAACCCAAGGGTTATACTTCTGTTGGATCACATATTCGGGATGCAGCATGTTATGTTTGCTGGTCATTTGCTAGAGCATTTAGTACTAATGATATTCAACCTTATGTTGAAGACATAGCTGGTGCATTGTTAGCAGTTGCCTGTTATGATAGAGAAGTAAAAAAACTATTAAAAACGAATAAAGAATTATTACTATTTAACTATTTATTTTCAGTTGACATGCCGTAGAGCAGCTTCAGCAGCGTTTCAAGAGAATGTAGGCCGTCAAGGTACATTTCCTCATGGAATTGACATTGTCACTGCAGCTGATTATTTTTCAATTGGTATGCGTAATAATGCTTATTTAGAAGTGAGCGTTTTTATTGCACAGTATAAAGAATATGATAAACTTCTGATTAAACATTTGTTAGAAAAAAAAGTAGTACATTGGGATACAACAATACGTGAATTAGCTGCAATGGTAAGTATAATAATTTTTTAAATTATTGAATAGTTTTACATATATATATATATATATATTGTGTAGGCTCTGGGAAAACTTATACAATTAAAACCATTAAAAGCTAAACAATCAGTTCTCCCAGAATTACTATTGCTAACAGAAACATCAAACATTAACAAACGACATGGAAGTGTTATGGCTATTGGAGAAGTATTGAATGGCATATCAAAAACTCTTGATCCCAATGTTGAATTAGGAGAAAATCTTTTAGATAAAATTATAAATCTTGTTCTCAACCTGAAAAATCATGGAAAATTGAAAGGCGTCAGTAGTGAATTAGTGAAAATGGCATGCTGTCATCTCATTAGACTCATATCTATTAGCCAAATAATTGTCAAGGACAAAAAAATTATCGGTAAAATTAATTTAAACAATTAATAATTAAAATTTGATATTAATATATTGTTTTTAACTAATGACTTTTAGATGAATGGAGACTATTGTTGGAAGATTGTTTATCGAATGAGTTGTTGGATCTACGAAATAAAGCTGCACAAGCAATTGAACCTTTATTCGAAAAATATTATATTGCCGAGTCACCTGATGTTGAAGTTATAATGAATACCTATATTCAAAAATTATCTTCAAATCACATGATGGAACGTATTGGATATAGCTTAGCATTGGGATCATTGCCTTCTTCATTTTTGAATAGTTATACCCAACCTATATTGACTAGTCTCATAGAATGTACAAAAATAACTCGTCTAACAATTAAGTGGGCTGAATCTAGAAGAGACGCTATAATTGCTATAACAAAAATTTGGACTAAACTAATTTCAATACCCTGTAAGTTGTATTTTTAAATGGTTTAATTATGTATCTATATAATCAATTTTATTTATTTCTCAAATTTGTGTATATTTAAGGTTATGTGAACAACTGTATACAACATTCAAATACAGTGTTACATTGTTTATTAAATTGTGCTTTAGAATATACTATGGACCACCGAGGTGATGTTGGTGTATGGGTAAGAGAAGCTGCCATCAATAGTCTAGAGGTGTGTGCTATAAAATCACCTAATGTTACTATATATGTACATTAATATGAGAATATTTACATTAGGTAATAGTATTGAATTTAACCGATATCCAACCAAATATACTCAATGAAAATATAATGAAACAAATTATGTGCGCATTAATAAGACAAGGTGTTGATCGAATAGACAAAATTAGAGGACTCTCGTGTATGGTCATAACAAATTTATTACACAGGTTAGGCTATGAATATTTATTATAATATGTATTTATTAGGGTTTTCTAACCTGGTCCGAAGTATTGCCTTCAAGCTTACCAAGCCAGTGAGGGTATTGCCGGTTCGTAAAAAAAAAAAAAAAAGGGTTTTCTAACCTGTGGTTTGTAGCTTTATAATTTTGCGAATAATATAAAATAAATTAAATTGTTTACCTTTTTTTTAACTAAAATAGGCTATAGTATATTACAAAAATTACATTCAGATAAAACATCAGTAAAAATTATAATTTAAAGTTTACATAATTTTTAAATTTATCATTTTAGGAAAAATCATAATGTTGTTCCGAATATTTCTCATCGAAATGAACTTGAAAAATTATTTAAAAAAAAAGATTCATTCAATTGGTTTACTGAATCTGACTCATTTCCTGTAATGGTGAAATTTCTTAGCATACCTGAATACAAGTATTCGGTGTTGGTTGGTATGTTAGTATGTATTGGTGGGGTTTCAGAAAGTTTAGTAAGTTTTTTCTATTCAAAGATATTAGTAATTTTTTTAATTACCTATTCACATCTTGTACTTATTATTATTTAGGTGAAAGAAGCGTGTCATCATTTCTCTGAACACATGAAATCAATCACCGATGATGAATTTGAAAGTTTATGTAATGATATTATTGCCGTATGGTGTGGTAAAGTTGTTGAAATTGATGCAGATGAACGAATCCATCAATGTATATTGATGTCTATTGAACGACTAGCAACAGCTGGAGCTTTTAAAGATCAATTTGAACGTGAAGAGTCAGAATTCGCTGCCAACATATTAACTTTTATAAAAAAAGAAACCATTTCTTCTAAAGGGTCGACTAAATTAACATCTTGCGTAGAATTACTTTGTCATTTAGTACAGGTAAATTATATTTTTTATTTACTTTTGATTTTTGGTTACCAACATTTTTTTCAGGTGCCTGGACAAGTTGGAGTACGTTCAATGACCCAACTATCAATATTTTTAGCCCATCGTTTTGCTTGGTTACGAAAAGTAGTAGCAGCTCGACTAGTTGAAGTTTTAATTGTGTACTCTGATAGATTTGGTGTATCAGATGAAAACATAAATGAAGTAGTTGAGTTACTTGAAGAATTTGATTGGCAAGAGCCCAATGTAGAAAAAGTGAGATCAGAGCGAAACAAAATTTGTGGTTTACTAAATGTACCCATTCCAAAAATTGTCATGAAAAACTAATGATACAAATTAATAATTTTAGTTACATCTATGAAATATTTTTTTACTAACTTAATTAACAACTATGATGTATTATTTGATATTTTATTAATACACTTATTTGTATCTTTGTTGTCCACCTTTCTTAATTATATTTTACATAATTACATTATATTAGTAAAAAAATAAATGTTTACATAATTCAAAGTTATTATTTTTTTATTTATCTATAGTTATTAATTATAGGTTTATGCCCAATTAGTAAAAATATTATTTGGTACTTTAAATTACAATTATCAGTTACGTATATATTTATATATATTTATTAATTATAAGTTACATCATCAATTTATTAGAATAAATTCAAAAAGGGTCAGAATAGTCCTCATACACTAAATAATAGGTGCATTACATTAATTGGTGCATTATATAATTATAAATAGTGATATTACAATCCTAAGTAAAATGAGATAAAAATATCTTGGTAGATTCTTGTTCGAATTGTAAGGAATTAACCTTGAGAAATAATCAATAAAGATAAGGCACGCCTTAAATTGGTAACTATCTCTTATATTTAATAATATAATTAGCCAAACTGAAAAGCTCATTATTAAAAATATATGGTTGAACCATATTTCTGTTAAAATTAAAAATAAATAATTAAAATTATTTCCATTACTCTCAAGATTAAGAAAATTTGATTATAAAATTATTACATCTAATATATGTTATCTAATGTTTTTTAATTTTCATCCTGTGGATTTTTAAAATCTTTAACTTCTAGATAACATTAAGTTTCACTAATGTAATTTAAAGTGAAAATTTTTTTATTTTCATTCATATCAATGTACTTCAAATTCTAAGTTTTTCGAATAAACTTTTGACGACAAATAATAACATTTTAAAACGTATTATTTGCCATTGTAATTTATATATGTTCGAATGTGTAATTCTAACATAAAATATTGATTTCAATCATAATGTTAAACATTTCAATTTCACTAATATCATAGTAAAAATTCATTTCAAAAATTAAAAAGCTAGGTTCAATTACTTCAGATTTCAGATAAAATATTACTGACTAACAATATAACAATATTTATAATTAATGTTATGTATTTAACCTATTTAATATCTTAATATCATATAACAAAATATAATGTATTCTGTGAAATATATTTTGTAAATAGGTATTTAATTTTATAGTGATCATTTAGTAATTAACATCTAATAATTCAAAAATCAAAAACGTTTTTATAATTAAAATATACAATCGTATCCATTTTAATATACAACACGTGAAGTAATTTGTTATCGACGTCAATTTAAAATTTCGTCCAATCAAATTCTTACAATGTAATTTAAATACAGTCTGTAACTTAGTATACTCTGTGGTGGAAACTATTCACAAAGCATTAATTAAACAAGAATTTTGTTCACGATTATTTCATACCGACTACCTCTATATTCTGTAACTTGTTTAATAATTTATTTATCATATAGTTCTATTAAATTAACTACTTATTCATTTCAATAATCATTTGAGTTATATTGTTTTTCCATTATTTTCTTGTACTTATAAATTGTATATTTGTAAAATTTTTATTAATTTATTACAAACATTCAAATCAACACATGTTATGTCACATTTAATCGAAATGAAAAATATATTAGACGTAGTAAATCATAATAGTAGTTCTAAAACATGTTTAAAATACAGACGTTCACACAGTGTTGGTTTTCCGATTAGTGTAGACCGTGTATTTTGGAATCATGTACGGGCCAACATCGAAACTGAAAATATTATGACTGTAGTCAAAAATGAAAATGAGTAAGTCAAATTAAAAAAATAATATTTGTATACACGAAGAATATCTGTACGCCTTGTTTTAGTATTTTATTACCTATACATAAATTGTAACTAATAAATAAAACTAATGTTATTACAGAAAATGTTTACCTATTTTGTCTAAATCGATCAGTTTATATTCTCCAAAAAAACCGCATTCGATGCGAAGAAAATCAATGGATTTTAAAGAACGTGACCAACAAATAATAGCCCCAATAATACATACCTTTGAACAATGTTGTAATTATGAAGAAGATGTAAGTATTCCGTAATATATCCAAAACTTTGTTTTGTATCGTTAATATATTAGGTCATCTTTACATAAATAAAATACTTTGTGTATTAATTTTATTTTTACCTTAAATTTATCATAAATAACTATTACTGGATTACACAAAAAATCTATTTGCTCGATTTTTCATAATTGTAAAATATTAGATAGTATAAAGAACATTATATTTAATTATAATTGAATACGTTCATTTTCAAATTTTACCATTATTTTTTGTAAATACAAATTTGTATTTTATTATATTATTTTGAATATTATTTAATGTCATTCCCGATATGCGTGTTAATTGTGTTTTTGCCAATTATTAAGTACGTACTATGTACACTCAGAATTTATATTTAATTTGATTTTTCATTGTAGAAAACCCTTAAAATGAAATTAAACGCGTTAAAAGAATTACAAGGGAGTGACGAACGTAGATTGGAAAATTTAATATCGGAAAATAAAGTTATGAAGAATAAATTAGGCAAATTGAACAACACAAATGTACAAATGAATAATGTGAGTTAATATATATATATATTTAATAACATATTAAAACGACGTTTATGTACATTTATTCTATTACGTTTAATAATAACATAAATGTATAGGAATTGATATATTTAAAAAAGATCAATAATCAGTTGCAAGATCGGAATAATTGTTTTTCAAATAAATACGAAACATTGAAAGCAATTTATAAAGAAAACATGGAAAAAGTAAGTCGAATGTATTATAAATAGTTAAATCAATCAATTACAAATGCTAAGTGGTTATATATATTTATACATAGACATGTATCAACATTTTTAGTAAAATTATTGTATAGGAAACTGTTGCGTTAACTATTTAACCATCTAAATTGCAATGTACATATTGGTATTGAATGACCCTATTGAAATAAAGTTAACTACTTATTGAAATTTTCGATTTCAGATGAACAAAATCATTACAGTACCCGAGTTATTAAGCAAAATCGAAAATTGTGAATTGGATATATTCAAACTACACGAAGATATTACATCAGTGCAAAATGATCATGATATAGCTAAAGACCAATATAATAAGTAATATTTTATTTTAGAATCTTTTAGAGTCGAAAAATAAATTATAAAATTAGTTTTATTTATAATCTTTTCGTTATTGTGATTTAATAAAAATAGTAAATTATTATATAATTATTGAAACTTAATATTTGCTTACTAGTTTTAATTTTACAGAATTAAAGGCAATATACAAAAAGTAAACAGTAAACTATTGACAGAGATAAACGCTTTAAAAAATCGTTGTGCTTTTGATTTAAATTATTTGAATCACCTAAATGATAAATCAAATGTTATGAGCAAAGACCAAATTGAATATTTACAGCAAAATGAATATTTAAAGTAAATACCAAATATTATATTTAATGGTAATTTTTTAAATAAAAACAAATAGATTCTAAACATTTATTAAGCTTAAATTGTTTTATTTCGCTTAACATATTTTATTTTAATCAATATTATATTTTTATTTTAAAAATTAGATATATTATAAAATCAAATTTTAGTTCGAGTACCTAGGTGCAATTAGAAAATCGTGTTTTTTTATGAAATTCATAAATCAAAACACTCCATATGTATGTTCTATAATTAATCATTATTTAATGTATGATTACAGATTGAGATACAGCGAAGTAAAAAATAAACTTGATAACATAAATAATACGTCTGGCTATAAAAAAAAATCATTTTCCATAATATTATTAAATATATTTGTATATTTTTTATTTTACTAGTTATATAATTTCATATACAATTTGACACTATATTAAATTGTATTTTTTTTTAAACTGAAATATTATAAATGTGAAATTATAAATTATACAATTTTAAATGTTAATAATAAGCATAACAATTGTTATATTTAATAAATTTAAACAATTTCAACATATTTTGTTGAGTTTTCCAAGTACATTGTTTAAAAATAAAGTATATTTTTTATTGTCCAGCAAATTCAATAATCCTTTATTCATTATTAGGACATTGTGATATTATTTAGACTATCATTTAAAAATCTAATGATTAAATACGTTAAGGAAAATTTTCTGTTATATTTGTACATTTGATTTCTATTAAATACAATAAAACTTGTTTAATATAGACTTAATAAAACAAAGTTTGCCTTCTCAAAATTAAACTTCATACAAATAATTATAATTTTACAAATTATATTCTTCTATAAAAAATTGTAATAAACAACTTTTTATTTTCATTGGTGCAGTAATTAATGTAAATGAACAATTGTGTTTGAATATTATAGCTTATTTACTTAGAGAAGTTATTAAGACAACCAACTAGCGCACAACTAAACTTTGCATGGTAGGAAGTTTTTTTAATTTGTTAAAATATTATATTTATTTAAATTAGCGATACAGTAGTTAACATATAGAATTTAAATTATGATGTTTAAATAAAATTTAGAATTCTTATACTATTACTAAATTTGACAAAAATATTTTTAAGTAAATCTTATTATGATGACCTTTTTGTAAAATAGTATCTAACAAAGAAGTTGCAGTCAAAAATATTCTATTCTTACAATTTGTTTAAATTCTAAATTTAATTGAAACGCAACAATTTAAGTTTGTACATAATGTTATTTTGCTATACTACTCATTAGGTAAACAGTAAAACAAATTTGAATGTGATAACCTCTTAATACAAAAATTGCTCATGTACAAAATATGTCTTAATAAATTTATTGGTAGTTATTTCTTACATCACCGAAAAAATTGAAAAAAAATCAAATAAAGCTCTATTTGTGAACTATTTTTTACTGAAAAATTTCTTGTGTAAAAATGATTAGAGCATTTTTATAAGAAAAAAGTTATTATAGATAAACATATTCAAAGCCAATATATTCTTCAAATTATTCATAATCTAAAATATATATATATATTTTGTTTAGAATTTATAAAAAAATAAGTGTATACATTTGATTATTAAATTATATATAAATATAATATATTATAATATAATATAAATTATTTATATAATAATTAATTTAATTTAAAGTTTTTTTTAATTTGTAAATATAAAAAGGTTCAGTTTCAATTTTATGATAATTCACTGGAATGGTTCATAAATAATAAATTATCGTCAATAAGTAATAACTATAATAAAATCATATTATGATTTTTCATACAAGTTTTAAAAATATTACACATTTTTTAAATTGTAAAGTACATATATTCTGGGCAAAAATAGATTTTCTTAATAATAAGTCAGCAATATACCCACTAATTGGAAAGCTTGAGAGCAGTACTTCAGACAATGAGGCAAAAATAGTTAGAAGAAAATGTATTGAGGAAAGAAACATTTCTATAAAATTAATTAAGTAAAAGGATACTGATCTGCTATTTGACTATTAACAAAACGATCATCTTGAATATTGAGTTCATTAAGTGAATTTGATTCTTCATGTTCTGAATTACAGGGTGATATGAATGGTTTATAATCAGGAAAATGGGTACACCACATATTCTCAATTTCATTTAAATGAGTAACAACATCTGATTTAAATTTTGCAACAGAATTATAATCTTCTACCATTTCAGACCATGTTGTGTTTTCTTCTTGTATCTTAAATTCAACATCTTTCTATAAACACATATATTAAATTAAAATAATCTAATATAATTATAATGTTTTAAACTGATTTTTGTTTTTATTCTAATAAAAGGTTATACTTTAGACTTTGTATGTAATAAAAAAAAATGTTCATTAACTATATTCCATAACTTAAATCATTACTTATTAAACAAGTGTAGATTTTTTACTCAGTATTATTTTATAGGAACAAAGTGATATTTTTCACATAGTAAGTCGCTAATGATTTGAAAGTTTCTACTTATTGAAAATATAATTGTTTTTATAACGTACTCAATTTACTTAAATATAGAGATACTATTTATTGAAAATGAACCAAATATTTATGAGTTTATATTTTATAATTAATTATGGTTAAATAGTGGTCTTATCGCAGGTATAAAATTATATTTAAATATTGATCTAATATAAATTACAAATAACTTTAAATACCTTTTTTGTTTCAACATCTTCAATCATTTTTTTCAACATTGACAATACTTTGACTCCTTGACTAGAATTATTAGAATAGATCATATTCATGGGATGAGCTACTTTGGTTTCTAACGATTTGACTTGCGTATCAATCTGTTTAGCCAAAACATGCATTTCATCAAAATTCATATTTGGTTTTATTGTCTGTTAAATGAACAAAAATGCTTATATTTAAACGTTTTATTTTAATAAAAAATATGTATATATTTAACTATAAGAACTACGTTATGTGAATGGTAGTTACTTACAAATTACTAATTATGCCAATAATATTTAAAAAAAAGTAAAAAATATATTTAACAGAACTGTAATAATAATTAATACAAAATTTGCAATTTACTAAGTAGGATATTGTTTATTATCGTTCTTATGATAGTTTGATAATCTGACAATTTTACGCGGGAAAAATTAAATCAAATCAAACAATTTAGGTACACACTGCCAATTCATATTTCATTATATAGTTACGTATTTAATAACATCTCCGGCAGGCGGCACTGTTAAATCACGGACTTCAGTTTTCTTAGACAAATTTCAAAATATCTGCCACTACCAAATAGAAAAGTTCTTCGTTTATTATAATTTTGTACGTTTAATTTGATTCATTTCCGTTTGTTGGGATTTGAGTCCATATTTATTTCCCTACAGGGTTAATGCCATGGTGTACACTGTATTGTGCTGGTTGATGAAAATTAATTTCTTTAGTAAACACGTTATAATTAAACATTAATGGACAGGATACCTAAACAGACTTCCGTGGCATTACTGTCAAAACCCATATACAATTTAAAATTAATAAAATAGCTTTAGTTCTAGAAATAAAATCAATTTTTATTTATTTATAGATTGAAAAGATGCCATTATCTGATTTATCCTAAAACGTCAAAAAGGTACTATCGTTAAATAGTTTCCTTATACATAACCTGTCATTTTTTTCATGACATCCGATTTGCTTAATGTATTATTTATATATATATATATATATATATAGTAAAAATTAAAAAAAAATGTCTAAAAATATTAAATTGCTGTAATTTGCTCTATTGAAAATTGAAATGTCGTTATTAATCGAGTGGTGATGCTTAAATCTGATTAAATTGAAAAACTATGCAAGTGTAATGATTAGTAGTTTATTTTATTAACGCATGTGCCTGTACATATATTAATTGTAAAATGTAACTATAATAGAATAACGACAAATACCTAGTTTTGAAGAAAATACATAATTATTGGTCAAATCATTATTAGTCTATATTACGATTATAATTAAATTATAAATAATCTTTATTAATCAAACCGTAAAATAAATATCAATAAAATCAATTTATTTCCATAATAAAATTTATAAATTAAATAATGATTTAATAATATAAATATTAAAAATATGTTGTTTACACAGTCATACACAATTATTTGATACAAAAATGCTATTATAGTGTCTATATATATATATATTATACAATTTAAATTTATTTTACACGCATAAACGATTATTGCACACAAATGACAAATTTTATATAGTTGTATAAATACTTGCTTATAATACATGGTTATGTACAAATATGTTTAGTTTTATTTGCTTATAATTATTATAATAAATTAAAATTAGCTACGGATTTAAGATAGGTTTAAAATATGTCAAAATACTTGTACATGGTTTTTTGGAATTGGAGTCAGAAGATTTTGAAAATTTACGTTTCTTATTACATTTGTTTTTTGATGTTTCACTTTTACTTTTTATATTATTTGTTGGTTGTACTATTTGAGTTGCGTTAATACTTTTACTTAATTCTACCGCTACATGAAAATCAATGTGTTCATCATATTGATTAATATCAATTAATTTATTACACTTTTCACACAATAATGTTGTTGGAGTACCTTCAACACTGTCTTCAGTAATGGGCAATTGATTTGTTTGATGTTTCAAAGGCGATACAATTTTAAGTTTTTTCATAAAAAAACTATCGGGTGATTGAGTTATAGTTGTTTCAACTGTATCATTTTGTATAATTTTTGAAGGAGAAATTACCTCTAAGTTTTTTGTTGACAAATTTATTGAATTTACTGAAGGTGACAAAACAATTGTCAATTTATTGTTTTCTTGATTTTTAATTGGGGCAATACCTTCTAGTTTTCTACTAAAAAAACTATTCAGGTTTTGAAGTTTATTTTGTTTCTCATTTTTAGAATCTATATTTTGATTTTCGTCAATAGAATTAAGAGAATAGACACCATCATTCTTCATTTCTGCAAACATAGTTTTGATATTTTTTACATCAATAGCTTCATTATTTTTAGTATTGAGGAATGATGATTGGATATTATTTTTGGAACAAGATGTTTCATTTTCCACCATACTTGATTGTATATTGATATATTTCTCTTTTTTTATAATTCCCTTTATAAAATAATTATCTATTGATGATTTGACATTTATGTCTATAAACTTTCCAATAGATACACCTAAAAATGATAAAGAATGATTCCTGTAAATAAATAAAAATCAATTTATCAGTTTAATTTCAATTAATGTATAGCTATTTGATATAAATGTTTAAAATACCAGCTTAATGATTTTTTATTTTCAGTGATACTACATAACAATGAATAAGCAGTATCCAGTAATTTTTTATTATTGTATGTAGTAACTTCGTAACATTGTGATGTTGGCAAATTTAACTCTTTATTTGTATATTTTACGCTGACAGTCATTAATGTAGCTTTCCTTTTGTTCTAATAAAAAATAATTAAATTACAATTGAATTTCAAAATAAATTTAATTAAAGTAGTTTATATACTATTTCAAAATCGGCGTCTAGTTTCTCAACAATATCATTAATTAATGTGCCCAACCAATGTAATACTTCGTCTTTAACTTTTAAACCTAAAGGAAATGATTTACAACTGCCAATTGATTTGGATATAAGTCTAGATTCAACAGGTTCATTATCTATACCTCTGGCGACTTGATACAAAAAGTTACTAAAATAAAAATAATATAGATGTAATTAAAATAAAAATTTTTTTTGTAAAATTAATTTATTACCATGTTTTTTCATCAAAATTTTGTCTTAGACTGTTTAAAGGTATTAAAGCTAAATCGGACATGAATTTACAGTTAAATTCTTGTATAACTCGATCGCCTAGTTTGCCACCTAAATTTTTAATTTTTTTTATTGGTATGGTTTCGAATAAATGAGCTATACTTGAAGGTGGTACAAGTGTTTGTTGATTAGGTTTGTGTAAACCACATGCAAGTTTAGCTAAAATCTAAAAAAAATTAAAACATTCAAATTTACAAAAATTCTTAAAGTTTAATTATTTTGTTAATATATACTTATGAAATATTTTTCAATGTATACCAATAACAAATTAAATAATAATTGTTATAAACTAATAATAAATGACTTATTATTTATTAACAAATAAACATATATATATTATTATATTTGTTGTTGACACGTAAGAATTTGAAAAAAATTGCAAATTGGTCATTTCACAATTCATACTATTAATTAAATTTCATCAATTATAATTATACCTTAATAATAAAATAATTCAAATTTATCTTGATTATTTTAGGTTAGCGATAACAGCAATATGATGAAAGATTATAGAACAAAATAATCATATTTGTGTTGGAAATGTTAATAGCAGACAAATGTGCATTAAATTATAATTTTAAGGGATAAAATTCATGGAAACACGTTTTTAAAAAGATTTGATAATACATGACATAATTAATATGAATATATAAATAAATATTTTCATAATAGTTTTATTAAAATAATGATGCGTTTCAGATGTATCAGTTAATTTTTTAAATAGTATATGATATTGTATAGTAGAAACTGTTTAAAATATTAACTATCTATATATAATTACAATTTGTTTTGCCAATCAGTATAATTAACAATTTATTTAAAAATATTCAAGGTTGTTATAGACAGTTTATACTAATTTACTATTAAACAAAATGTGCAATTTTCCCTTTCAAAATGATATAAGAATTATACAAATTTTAATTATAGTAAAAATATAATAAATAACATATTAAGGAAATTTAATAATTATTTTTCACTTATATAAATTTAGTATGAATTTATTAATTTATCAAATAAAATATATAACATGTAATTTACATATATTTATAAATTTGAATGCCTAATACTGAATTATAAAATATTCATAAGCGATGTAACATTTAAAAATAAAATTAATCACGAGTTTTAAAGGAATAATAGGCATTTAAATTACTAGTTTTTATACTTATTAAATTATTTATGACTTTGAATATCAATATTCATCTAGACTCAAATTAGTTGTCATATTTAGACATGTTTTAGATTTTAAAAATAATCTTTTAAACGTCAATAATAAATATATCGATCTATAAAGTGATATCAATTAAATGTATAATAGATATCTATGTTTACTTGATAGATATTTAAAAAATATAATATAATATTGATAATTTATTAAATAAATATCATTAAATTGATATATCAAACCTTATTATTTGCAATCCCGGCAGAACAATAAAAACCAGTTTTTTCAAAAATAGATTTCCTCAAATTTTCTACTAACTTAGCACCTACAGTTAAATGAAGTAAATAGTCATCTTGTAATTCATTATGATATACATCATGGAGCCAAGACTTCACACCTTTGTCTATATTTTCTAAATGAACAATTCAAAAGTGTTATTATTGTAAATGTTATAAAATTGGTTATTTATTTTATATCTTTGGTTGCTTTAATTTATATTGAAATGTATAATAAATATTATGATTTATAATAATTTTGTATATTAAAATATATTAAATATAATTATATAAAAATATAATACATAATAGTATAATCCATTATTTATCTAGTATTACTTCTAAGATTGATTAATAATTTATTTCGGACTTCAATAAATTATTTATCTCTATGGAAGTAGAATATTCTAAGTAAAACATACAACCTCCTAATTAATTAATTAGAAATATTTTTGAAAAATATTCTTACTATAAATAAGTTACCTTCAACATTTTGATCTGTATAACCTTCAATATATGTATTGGGCAAGTCATTTTCTGTTATTATATTGTGATTAGATGAAATATAATCACTTATTTTTTTAGTTAAATCGACATAGGCTTCATCAATACTAGCTCGTTGAACACATGGACTAAACTCACTGAGAACTTCAAATACTTTTTGACTAGACGAACGATATCTATAAAGCACAAAGTATATAGTTTTTAAATAATTGATATACATACTTATATCAACAAAAAAAAACTATTTAAAAAGTTGAATATTTTAAGAATCTATAACAATTAATGGTCAATAGAAATAGGTAATAAAATAAACATAAACCTTCCTAATTTTTGACATTGTTATTATGCATATGACATTTTCGGCTTATTAGTAATACAATTACCTAGAAATAATAATAATAATAATTACAAAATAGAATAACGAGTAAATGAATAAATAAAACATGTAACATCAAAACAATAGTCGTGATAGTTAAACATAAAATAATTTAGAATCAAAATGAATAAATAAAATAAAATAAATCAATAATAGTTGTAATAGTAATAACGACATTAACAGCGGTAACTAAAGTAAGTGGATATCACAGCCGTATAGCGAGTTTGTCAAGCCATTTGGTGGCTGCAGGGCTGCCCTCATGCAATTGGACTAACCCTCCTTCAAACTTCATGTTGGGACATGACTGGACTATGTGATTGATAGATTGTATATCGCCACATTCGCATAGTGGAGTCAGCCATTCCCCATTTATAGAGCAAGTAATTACATCTGCCTTGCTCTGTCCTGATGCGATTGAGAGCTGTCCATCGGGCATGTGTAAGATCCCATTCAGGTACTTTTATGGTTGGGTCAGTAATAAGGGTTTTATTACGTGTTTCTGATAGGTCTTATCGTTTTTTCCATAGTCCTATGGGTTTTTCAAGCGCATGGGTACGCCAGATAGGATGCCTTGATCTTAACCTTATTGGGGGGTGTTTCAGGATATCCTTTTGTAGGGGCAGATTTTGAACAGTACTTTGTTTTAAGATGGTCTTTGAAGTATGAGATAGCCTCCAAAGTTCAGGAGGGACTATATTTGATAGAACAATTTTTGACATAATAATTCGACACTTTTGTTATATCATTAACTATTATTTAAATTACTGATATCATTACGAATAGTTATATACTAATAATAATAACATTTAAGTAAAGAATGTGCAAATTAACCAATCATAGCAACAAGCAAATAAACAAAACAAAAAATAAGATCTTATAAAGATATTAGTTATATTGACATAAGAAATCAACTGATAAGTTGGTCCATTTTATAAGTAAGACCTAAGATATTATGTAATACTAATATTGTTCTTGTTATAGTTATTTACTTGGATAAATCTGCTTTTCCATGGAGTTCTTTTACACGTACTAAATTTAAGTCTGGACACATCTGTACAGCGTCATCTCCTCTCATATATCTATTAACACCTTTTGCTCTCGCTTCGTAATTTACAGCAATTATTCTAAAATGGTACAATTATAAATTTACGTCAAATGTAAATTACTTTTTAAATTACCCTCCACCTCTCCAACTGTTATATTGCACAACAGCAACTGGTTTATCAATTAAAGTCTTGTCGTGTTGTACTTCTACTTGACAGTAAAAACAATCCATGTCAATTAACGTTACAACACGTTTTTCATTTCTTTCATTCATGATGAAAATTATATTTTGACTTTTGAAAAGAACCGATTATAATATTACAATAATTCCAGTTAGGTTGAAACGATGAGATATGCTATTTCACAACTTCCAACCGCTTCAAATGTCTCACACATAACACACTAGTCTTTTAAAGACCGACATATTTTACAACCATAAACTGCGCGAATAACAGTTAGTACATTGTAAATAGTTATTTTCTACATTAAATTTTGGAAAAAAATAGTAAAGTTATGATATACATAAATGATAATAACAAAAAATATTGATTACAATTTTATCACCATAAAACTGATACAAAACGGACGCTAACATAAAATGTTTACTAATTTTCTAAGCACTAACGGTAAAAGCATTATTACACGATTTCATCTTTGAAAATTCCACAAATTTTTATCTTGTTTATACTAACGATTTGGTTTCTAAAACTTCTTCAAGATACTATATTTATTTTAAATCTTTCCTTAAGTCTTATAATATTCCTTTATCAACTTCCACTTTTATTATTGAATGATTGATTATTTTAAAAACACTCCGTTAAAAAATATTTTCGTTTTCGGCTATTTCTTATAGTATCAAATTCTTAATCTTGTACCGTTTTTAAATTTATTTCCTGTATCCATTTTCAAATTTATCGTTTATTAATTCTTCCGTTCAAGATTATAATATTAAATTACCATGAGTTCCTAGCTACAATGATATTTTTAATAATTAATAACATAACTTCAAAATTAAAGCCCAGTTGTGCAAGTTTTCTTCCTAATAAAAATTATTTACGAATATAACATGAAATTACATTGCAAATTAAATAATGTTCACGCATACAAGCTACGTAAAAGTTGGTAATAATTCATAATAATATAATAGATAAAATGTTTAAAATCTAGCATATCTATCGTATATATTAATATTAAAATTTGAAAAAAACAATTCAATATCAACAACCTAAATGTGTATATATATATATATATATATATATATATATGACCTAGAAACCACCGTACTTCTGATCATCATGATAGATTTACAAAATGCAATTAATAATCCGCCACTGAATAGATGACAGATATTATAAAATTGTAAGGTAATACTTACGTGTTACCAAATTGAAGCGTACTCAATATTTTTGTAAATGTCAAAATTAAAAAGATGTCGATAATCGGTCAGTATGTACCTATGTAATTGTTTTTATAATTATCTATATAAATGCAATCA
>JAIPRN010001492.1:0-44694 GCA_025469175.1 Geopemphigus sp. TES_GeoC_2020
CACTGACCTTACGGTATCCCAAATTTTCTGATAAAATCTTATCAATAGTGGTTTTAGAAACATCTGGAACCATTTCACAAATTTCTCTAACCGTTAAACGCCGATCTTCGCGCACAAGCACTTTCACACGTGCAACGATCTCGTCGGAAATGGACGGACACCCCCTGCCCGGCTCATCATGGACATTTGTTCGGCCCGCCGAAAATTCCCTGCACCACTTCCTGACGTTTTTGACGTCCATAACATTTGAACCATATACAGAGGTCAGTTGACGATGAATTTCAATAGGTGAAGTCCCTTTGAAGTTCAAAAATCGAATAACGGAACATACTTCGCATTTGGCGGGAGCGGGAATCATCTTCTCCATCGCGGATAGCTGCTGTGCCAAGACTAAGCGTCGTAGTGAGAAAATAGGATAAGAAATGAATGTGTAAGATGAAGCGTTGGAGGAGTGTCGATTATAGATAAGAAGAGGGAGAATTGGATGGTGTGGTCAGGTTATGAGGAGAGAAGATTCGCAAGCAGTGAATTATTAACAATAATTATAAACAAGAATGTTTAGGGAATAGAACCAGGAAGAAAGAAGAGGAAGTGGAAAACAAGAGAAGAAGTGGTTGAAAGTTATTTAGTGTAATATGAGGGTTGTTGTTGTGTGCGTGAATGATGTGGGAGATACGGTAAAGTGGAGTTTGACGACCAAGGTAGCCGACCACAAATAGCTGGGAAAATAAGGCAATAAAGAAGAAGAAGAAGATACGTGTTTCGTAATAATCGCGAAAATATAACGTTCTTTCGGCAGTTAGAGACCAAGCCTATATTGCTAATATTTCGACCGAAAAATTTCGAACGAAAACGGATCAACGATAACGACGAACTCCTCTATGTGGCCCGAATACAATCACACCTTTTGATTGTATCTAGTTACGCCACCGGCACGATACGTAAGGTCGCGTATTTGTGTATCCAAAAGCTCACAAGCACGTCGGTAATAATTACCGCAGTTTAACTAACGGATTTACGCGTTACCGCGTTACCGCGACGTCTAACATCGTCATTGTCGGCGACTTCGTTTCTGTTGCTATCCACGCGTTCGTTGATAACGTTCGTCAATATATATGACAGGTGGTTCGGTAACTATACGAAATACAGTAAAGCGGCCCTCACACGATCAATATTATTGACAGTATAGATACTGACAGTATTTGAACATATTGACAGTATAGTCCTCAGACAGTCAGTATTTAATTAGCGTCAATACTCAGTAATAATTTATGTTTGATTGCGTTGGTCTCCGTTTGATAAATATTTCTGTTTTATTTAATAAAATAATTATAGTTGGATATGGATGAACAGCAAAAAGCATGTATAGCAATTATATTAGCCTTATCCATTCCAAATAATAAACGAGTTTCGAGAAAACGGAAACGATGGGTAAAACAATGGATTTCCAAACGATGGTTCATACATATATATATCATCTGCTCCAGCTCCACTTCTTTTTGAATCATTTATTTTCTTAAGTTCTTTTCGAAAATTAGGTGTTAAATTTTTTTTAACGTCTCAACAGAAGCATCACATTTCAAATCCTTATAAATAATAAGTAATTGTTCATAAGCCGCATTTTTTTTTATCACGTCTTGTGTATTCTTTACAACGCACATCCCATAATTCCGGCAATTGTTTGTGGTGAGCAATAAAATCACGTAGGATTTGTCTATTTCGGAATTCACTAGTACACGTATTTTGACTTTCGTCACCCATGGCTGCGAAAAACATACTGACGAACTGTCAGTATCTACCTCACACGGTCAATATAATTATCAGTAAATAAATATCGAAGGCTCGATATCCAATTTTTTCATCAGTCATCAGTACTCACATTACACGATCAATAATACTGTCAGTATTAAAATTACTTTCAATAATATTGACCGTGTGAGGGCCACTTAACGTCGTTTGTACAATTAATGCCAAAAATAATTACCGGGGCAACCGTTGGTATAAAATCGTTAGAAATCAACAAACACTATCGTACGATCGAATTAAGACAGCGCGATTGTATAAAAAGCCTAACTGTCGTATTTATATAAATTGTATACACACTTACGGGCGGTTGCGATTCGGGTACGGTCGTTGGTTACCACACGAGTTCGATCTAAAATATATAGTCGTATATTAGACACTAATTGTTTGGACACTTTTTTTTCGTTTATTTTTACTGTGAACCGGACGGTAGTAGATGTTCGTATTCCAATAGTATACTGTATTCATATAATATACGTGGTATACGAGTACATTGGGCGGATAGTTGTAGTGTATGTATACAAGGGGGGGGGTTGCATTGGTTGGTATGGCCGAAGTTGAAAATAATTTTGATCTGAAAACGCGTTCACTATTAATAATATCGAATAACAGTTTACGAGAAAAATACGATTATTAGCCGTTTATTATGGGGTAAACGAAATCACGAAATTTACTTACTCATAATAACGATTCAAGTTTGTAGGCTTCTAGCCTGTTTCAACGTAGTAAATGTTGGGATCTAATAACAAAACATTCAACAAATAATTAAACACCCATCGTAAAGTTGACTCTGAAGTCGGATTTGGAATTTGCTAAAATAGCGTAAATAAAAATAATGTTGTTTTTATTATATAATTTCGTAATCGATATTGAGCAACTGACAGTTGACGCTCTATCGGAAAAAAATTTTCATACAACACATTTTGTAAAAGATGAGCGAGTATATCGAAATGGCGGTGACCGTCATTGCTCCAAGCACACCCTCGGCCGAAATTTGCGACAAAAAAATTAGATTATTGGAATACTTTCAGATATTTGTCGATACATCGGTATACGACCAACTCCGTGAAATAGCGGATATAATAAAGGAGAGGATAATAACCTAGGAATTTGATTACGCAGACTTTTTGGTAATTGGATACAAGGTAGGATTTTTCGAGGTGGTTGTGAAAGGACTAGACGAGTATATATGCGAGGAAAAGTGTGAAAGCGAAATAGTGTTAATGTTTCAAAAGTGGTGTGGGAACGATGTTTTGAAAAAAGACAAAAAAGTGAATAAGGACGTGGATATGCAGTACCTAAAAAGGAAGAAAGGGCAGAAGCGTATACGGTGGGAGAAATTGATAATAAAGAGATAGGTTCGGACGAAAAAATGGGAATTTACGATGGCGAACAATTTGTTGAGAACGTATACACAATCGATAGTGACGAAAAAAGTTCGAAAATCGATCCTTCGGTAATAGACACGGACACTAAACCGTCGGATTCGATATCATGGGATAGCATGGTCGAAGTATGTGAGACGGAGAAACTAATAAATTAAGTTGAGGAGGTAGTTAAAGAAGTGAACGAAACGAAAGAAACTGATAAGAACAAAGAAATAGAACTTAATAAGGTCGATGTGGACGAGTGTATAGACATTTACGACGGAAGATATTTGGATCTTATCGGGAGAATTCCCGTGTGAACGTAACTATAGACTGTATGCCCCCCGTGCACCACGCACGAATGACAACGTCCGTAAGGTTAACGTGTGAAAGAATACGAAACAATATCGAATAGATAGTAATATTATGAACAGTAGAAAAAGAAGGAGCAGTAGAAACGAATTACATTATATGAACAAGTTAGAAAGTATAACAGAACGCGAGAGCTTCGATGGCCGCCCAGTACGTGCTTTCACAAGCGGGTCGGAAGTGGGACTGGTTCGGTGTTGGCGGGGAGCCGAAAGGTGGCTGCAGCTCATCGCGCTGCTATCGGAAAGGCTCGGCGTGGTGCGATGAGCTGACCGCGTCGTTGCCGAGTTTGACTAGTCGGGGGCGAAGGCCCCACAGATATTCAATCGAGAACGAACGCATAAATGAGAGTGACGAGAATGGTCCGAGAATCGATTCCGCGGTGATAGATACGGACAATAAACCGTCGGAATGGATATCATTGGATGAGATGATCAAAAGATATAAGGCGGAGGAATTAGCGAAACATGCAAAGGTAGCTAGTGAAATGAAAGTAACGAAAGAATTCGATAAGGACAATGAAATTGTAATTAAAGCTAAAGAGACGGACACCGTGACAACCAATAGACTGACGATTTTCTTTCAGTTTCGGCGTTGGATTGGAAAACGTCTAAGAACGGCAACGGTCTGTTGTTGTGATCCACGGCGAGTGTAAAAACTCGTCCGACCACTGACAACCACTTACCCGGGCGATGTTGGCTGTGCTGACTTAAGTCTTGTAGCACCAGACATACATCGCCCGGGTGTTGTACACACTTTTTTTATAAAATTGTTTATTATTATTATTGATTTATTCGCACGTATCACATGTATTTGTTATTTTTATTATGTTATATTTTTCTTATTGTATTGATTTTGTCCTACTTATTTTTATGGTTTGTTTGCATTTATTGAGTTTATTTTTTTTCAGCTTATTACTGTATTACGCATTTTTCATTATTTCATAAAAAATGAAATTTATATTGTAACATTATTTCATAAGTAATTGTATTCGTTTGTTTATATTATTAATCGCGTTTGTTAATTGTTGTTTATTATATTATAATATATATAATATATAATATTATATTATAACTCATAAGTACTGTATATATACCCATGTAAAACATATTTTGAATAAAGCTTATTTCGATTATTATAATTATGGAGGCCTTACTTTTGGGACACGCCTCGTATATTTTTGTATTTTTTTTCAAATGTAAAAAATTATATACTGATGTGTTTAATAAAATAAAATTGTGCAACTATTGAATTGGAGATGTCAGCAATAATACTTGTTGTCAATTATTTTAAACAATATTTAATATGTAAAGAAGTAACAATTTTTAGCGACGTCTTAAGCCTATAATATCTACTAAACGATAACAATTTCGTGTTTGCGAATAACGAAATTTGTTTTTAATTATTCGTATTCGATTTAAAAATTTAACATCATCTCATCCCATGGAATCACACGTTAAGCCGTTGGTCTCGTTATTTATTTAAAAATCAAATTAAACGTTAAAGAGGAAATTAATTTAGCGAATATTAATCTACAAATTCTCAAAGAGAAATTAAGAAACAACACCTAATTTTGAATAGCTGTTGTCGCCTGTCTGAAAAATTTAAAGCCAGATATATTATTATATCCTCGCTTAGCAACCAAAATGTTTAATAATATTCGTTGTCAATTATTTCAAACAAAATTTAATTTGTATATTGAAAATGTATGTTAAAGAGGTGAACAATACCATTACTGGTAGACAGACAATTTTCTCTCGGTTTCGACGTTGGGTCGAAAAACGTTTAAGAATGGCAAAAACGGAAAAATGCGATTTATTTTTTGAATAGCTACAATAATGAGAGATCAGCCAAATAACGAAACGGTTGTTATAGAAGAAATAATATGGCTATATTACGTACAGAATTTGCGACTGTCGAATTATTCGACAAATAACTTAATAAAAAATACCGTTATTAATATTAAATATTTTGTAAAAATAGCGTTAAAAATCCAAGGACTACTTGATCTGTACGGCAGTTCTTCTGAATGTCAGTTCATGAAGTTCTTGTTGAAAAGGAACGATTTCAAAGACGTTAATGTCCGACCAATCCTGAAACTTGCCGTGAACTCTTCGAAAACGATCGCCAAATCGGCTTAGAAGGTGAAAAATGGATTCAAGTGCAATTAGCAGTTTGGAAAATTTGAAAATTCACGCTTCTCGTATAGACAACTGTACACGACTTGCTTAGGCGTCCTAAAACCTGATTTATTTGCGTAAGTACCAGACAAAAAATTAACGGCGCTTCAAAACAAAATAAAAACACTTCTCTCTTTCAGTTTACAACGCATGCCTGTTTCATTAAGTATATATTTAATAAATCCTAAAATGTTGGAGGAAACGGACATTTGAATTTTGTTTACGTTGCAAACCAATTAAACGAAGAACAAAAATTACCGTTTAAAAATAAATATTGACGATGTAATTTGAAAACAAATTCGTGTTCTTATTATATTAATTCGACTGGTTGTGTTGTGTCGTTTAATCGTAACCGAATATCACAATATATTGTATATTTGTATATTATACATATCATGTAAAGAATTAGTTAATTTTGAATTTAATTTTAATATTGTAGACAAATAAAAATTGCGTGTTTTTCGTTAATTATATTTGTTATCATTGTACCTTTACTCCTTGCGGTTGTAAATAAAATAATTAAATATCCGTAAACCGAAAGAGGCGATATTTATTGAGTGGTTACAATAACGAAAAACCAACGAAACGGTTATGGGAAAAATAAACATTGATATATGACTTATAGAATTAGCGACTGTCGAATTCGACGGAAAGCTTAATAAAAATACTATTACAAAACATTTTGTGAAAATGGCGTGGATAAACAAACGACAAGGTGGAGTGGACAACAGTTATTCTAGCGTTCATAAGTTGAGAAATAACAATTTTAAAAACTTTGTTTATCGGCCAACGCCGAAACTCCCCGTGAATTTTTCGGAAACGATTTCCAAATTGCCTAAGATGCTGGAAAGGGAATTCAAGACTAATTTCTACGAAACAAACGGTCCACGAATTGAAAATGGTAACATATACCAGCTTATATATAAGTATACAATAACGATAATAACACTTAGGTACTCCGTCAGTAATGATTTCGTTTTTGGGCATTTCTCTTTCATTATTTATTCAGTCACGGACGATAATATCGACTCGAGGTGGTTTCTGTAACACACGAGTTGAATCCCTCGTTGTAAGTTAGGTCTAGTAACTCAATTACTCTAACGGGGTCCTAGAGATATTACGGCGAAACTATCGAATTATTAATAATTCGTTAAATTCTATAAACCGGGATGACAATATACAACATTTTTCGTGTGACACTAAAGTCAACTTTCCCTGGTATCTCTTTGGCAAGGGTTCGGACATAATTAACAATACCATGCCTACGGACCGAACTCGTGTTCAACGAGAACCAACCATATACCTCAGGAACTCGACTAAAATAGACGCTAAATAATAATCGAATATTTATACTCGGTATAGTTGTCAGAAAGACGACGAAATTCTCCAAGGTGCCGAAGTGGGTGGACAGACTGTACACCCCTAAGATATCTGTAGAAAAGACAGTCGAAAAACGAAACACGGTATCACGTAGCGCACTCACCTACAAGGCGACAGAGCGCATAAAGCAATTGGCCCAGCCCCGAAGAAGAGTTACACCGCTCGACGTTAAATTCAAAATTGGCGATCCGAAACCTAAATGGCAATAATCGGCGGCATCCATACCGTCATATCGTAGGCTTTTTGTTCTCGTGTGTTTTATATTGTTTTCAAGTGTATCGGGCCCGTGTTGCGATTTCCCTTTTTAAATTAAGCCTAATTGTCATGTCGTCAATACCGAGTGATTCACGAGGTTTTGTTGTTCATATTATGTGTCGCGCGCTCCTGTCGCGTCCTTTTTCGTTTATTCGCCACGTAACTTGTGTTGCCGGATGTTATTCTTAACGCGATAAGTATTCACGTCGAAAATGAAAAATATGGCAACACTTTACACAATGACTAAACAAAAGAGAACTAGACTGGAAAGCGCCGTAAAATTGCCAACCTCCTTCATCTCACCGCGATACACGTCGAAAAATTCGTATTTCCGAAAGAGATAAAAATTATTTTCCAACGAAAAATTTCGTAACCTTCGAGTTATTCTAGGAATTTTCATTCGTTTTTCTACGCTTGGCGTTACGTTCGCGTACCTTTTTGTTGCCCCCGATCGTCGACCGATAAATCTCCGGTCTTTTTTTTCGTATTTTCTTTTCATTTATTTGACAAATTTGTATATGCCTATAATCGAAGGAACACGGTATAATGGATATAAAGAAGACATCAGTATCCGTCGCCACTGGCAGACGAGGATCGACTTTGGCAATAAGCCGTGGTCGGTTTGTTGTTCGTCGCATTACGGCTAATACTGTCATTCTTATTTTCATTACAACCCGTTGATTTAGTTTATAAGGTTACCGCTTTTCTAATAAAAAATTATCTAGGTACATATTCAAAAATTTGAAGGATACTCGGAGGGATCAACCTATTATGTGTGCAATAATCATGGTTGATCTTTTACAGTAGGAATAGTATGTAGGGTGTAGTGTCGTTTGAACTTGTCTCGGCTTTTATTTTCTTATGTAAAGGTTTTACGCCCGTACGAGTTTTCCTCCACGCCAACTTTCCTTAATAAAATAATATTTCCATTGTAACACCATGTTGTTTTTATTAATTTCTTTCCTTCGTTAATTGTATTAATTTTTAATAATTTTATTTATAAGGAATTTTTTTTCTATTTTCAAGCATACGTAAATTTATATTTGATACTAGTAGCGCTGCTTCCCACTACAAGGACCATTTTAGTCGCCTCATATGACAGACAAGGACTATCGAAGGCGTATTCTAGTCCCCACTTCCAGGGAATGTGTTATTTTATTATATTATGTTATTATATTGTTTTAATATAACATAATAGCACCAAAGTTTAAAAGACACGTTTTATTTATTATAAATTATAATTGAAATCGGAGTTTTCAGCAAATTGAAGTCAACATTTCTAATACAGTATGATAAAGCCTACTATAACACCAATATTATAATAAAGATTTTATACATTAAACCAATGGACATGTCAAGACAAAGTTTTTTCGATCCGAATTAGGCAGCATGGTATGTATAGCTAGTATGGTATAATTATAATGTATGGTTTCGAAACAACCACGAGAAAGCCAAATGTATAATATCGCGTGTAGCGTTTACCAAAAACGCGACGTTGGACTTTTGGGGACGGGAAATAGGTTTCGAGTTGTGTGCTCAAGTATTACGTGTACGGCGTCGATCGATTCAGGGATTTCAGTGAAGGTACTAGTCGCAGAATAACGTGCGCACATGAGAAAGGGCGACATTGCATTGCCGTTAGTCTTACCGTCGACACAATACGCTAACGACGGAAAGAAAAAACGAATAAATAACGTATTCGACGTGCTAGGTACGAAAGCCGAACCTATTTAATTAAAATAAATAAAGAAAATCGTAGCGCGTGTGGTCGTTAACGTCGGTTGTTTTATCGAACGTCGGCCACCACCGACTTTGGCGACCAACTAGTCGTTCGAATAACCGAGATATGAGAAATGAATGAACGTGTAATGGTACTGCCGCTAAAATTAGCGGAAGTCATTCGTTTTTTAATTACGTCGATTTGAAATTGACGTAATTGTTCTAAAATGGAATAAAAAAACGAAAATCGATTTTGGTTGTCGTTTGTTAATAGTGTGGTTCAGTAGATGAGAGTTGAATTTGACATTTTGACGTCCGACGCCTTCGATTCGCGACGCAAATTGGACAATCCCGACAATCACGTCCGACCAAAAAACGAGACAAGCGCGAGATAGTTCGTCGAATAAGAACCCGGGGATCGAACGAAGCCCAGTAACCAATTTTAGCTCGCAACAAATTGAAAATTGATTATTTCAATCTAACCTATGAAAATGGCGCCCAATGTCGACGTGAGGTGTAATTAAAAAACTAACGATTTCCGTCAATTCGGGCCGGCGCTTTCGTAATAAACGTCGATTTGTGAACGGTACGTCTGGGAATCGAGACGCCCGGTAAAGTAGTTTCGATTTTCGTATCACGCCGGCCTGGTGGGGTGTGTGAGCACCACGGAAACTCGTTGATATCATCAGCGCACCCGTCACGGATATTTGAGGAACGAGCGCGTTTTACGCGCCACACCGGTCCCGGCGACGACAAACCCGAAAAACGGTTAACCGTGGTTGGGTAGGAGTGAGGCGAGCGAGGGGCGCTGGGAAACGGAAGAAAAATAATGGTAACCTTCACCGCTTGGCGCGTGGTCACACTGCGGCAGTGTCGACCGATGGACTGGTTACGGTGTCGTCGGTCGGTGAAGGGTGGAGCGGGGGTACGCCGTCAAGCCGCCGCCACCTATAGGCGACGTCGTTGTCGTAGTCGCCGTCGTTGCCGTCGTATGCCGTCGCGATCCGGTGGTGGGGCGCGGTATGGGGGAGCAAACGCGCGCGGCCGCGTACGTACGCATCGGCGGAGCGTCAACAAAACAACACGGTCCGCTTCGATGTATGTACGCGTAACAACCGGCGGTTGTTGGTGCGGCGTTTTTTTCTAATAATTCGCCCGTAACTGATCGTATTATTTATACACGTTGTACGCGCGTACCGGATGATTATATACGGCACGGTGGTGTTGGAAATACCGATCTTCCGCCGTTGAATACGCCGACGTGACGGGACAATTTCTATTCCGCGGTAATCACCGGTTCGCTTTTCTATGGTGGTGTTGTGTACCGGCCGATAGTCGTGATAATATAATACGCGAGTTCCGTTCGTAAAACCGAGCCGATTTATTCGTGAGTACGTCGTCGCCGGACGAATACAGCCAGCAGTGTCGTCGCTACCTAAATGCTCGCCATGAACAATCACTCGAACGACATCGACTACAGCAACGGTTACATGGAACCGGAAGAGGAATGGGAACGGGAAGGGCTGTTGGACCCGGCGTGGGAAAAGCAACAGAAAAAGGTAAATTTTTTACACTACTCGCCCATCTATGTGTTCTCTCTACCGTTATGGGCGCGAGAACATTCGCGTTTTTCACTGTTACCCCATCATTGAACGAGTCCGCCGTCAATGATGCGTTTTTGTTCCCGGTGGTAGCTCCGTGACGTCTACGTTTATGATCCATAGGTTCATTCGCTTCTTAAATACCCAAAAATTAACGTTTGTCGGATTTTTTGCTTTTAGCGTCAAAATAAGTGTAGGTAATTTCTAATTTATTAATGCGATTACAAAACCTTGCATACTCAACAACTTAAAGTCTAATGTGTATGGTTCTAAAATGTCAACATCTCAAATTACATAGTTGACCTTTATAAACGTATTTTAAATCGTTCAAATAAAAGTGTAAGTGTTCCTGTACCTACTTGTTGACTTACTGTATTTATTAATTGAATAACTACGTAATTATAGATTTAAAATGTCACGAACAATATAAATTCTTTATAAATATCTCCACTTACAATTATCAATGAATGCATTTACTTATTTTAACGTTCACCTGATTTAATCGAATTATCAGAAACAATTGTTTTGTCGAATTTAACGACTAATTTTTCATTTTTAATATTTATGACCTATATTATTTATTTTTAGCTTGCGTTTAAATAATAATTTATCACATATTTTGTAAAAGAATTATATACCGTATATTTTATACTTAAATGTAAATATTCAATAATATAAAAGTGTGAGTTATAAGTTATAACATTTTGTTGATTTTAGGGAATCATATGACTTATATTTTAAAATATTTACTTAGGCATAATATATATGTTTAAAATTAGTCTTTAACAGTATGCTTGTCGTAATTTCAAAATAATTTTTTTATTGGTATTTGTTATTTGGTATAGTAGACTTGGCTCACTAAAGTTCTAATCCTACACACCATCTATATTTAGTTTAGAAATTTTGGCAGCTTTTCCAGAATCAAATGAACCTAAAGCCTCATGTTAAGTTGACCATTTTTAATAATTATAATTAAATATTTTAATTATATATTAATGTTTTGGTCAATTTTGAATTAATTTTATTACTTTACATTAATTATTTGTCATAATTAAAATATTAATGTTAACAATTGTCAATGAAACTATTAGTAGTTATTCATTGATTGTTATATTGGTTTTACTATAAGTACCTAATTAAAAACTAATATAATATTCGATACTTGGGTTTTACTTTTTTATAATATGCTACATTATTATTAATGTGAGTTGATATTAAATATTTTAGCTGGGTTAGAGTAAATGCTGTTAAACGGTATAAGAGCATATTGTATTGTATTGTTTCTTTTGAGTTTTGATTAAATTAGGTAGGTATTTAAATCAATTAAAAACACCAATTTATGTAGGTAATTTAATTATCAAAAGAGCTATATTAGGTAGAATAGGCTTACGAGTTTTTCTTAACATTATAGGAAGATATTAAATAAAATTGTATTTTATATTTATATAAATAGATATTTAATTCATGTGATCAGAAAATTATGTATAAAAATTACTATACAAGTGTATACAAATTGTATTGCTACATAATTTGATAAATATGAATATGTTAGACATCTATCTACTTAGTCATTGCATTTTCTTTTATTCAGTATTCTGTTTAAGATGTCACACTGGTGTGATGTTTTTGTATACTGTATTTCAATCTACTTTAACTGATTGGATATAGTGCCAACTGAACCGTAACCTATCTCTTAAGATTTTTTCAGGTATGAAAATCGAGGCCACTGCAACGGTCAGTCTGATTTTCATGGTATTAACCTCCAATATGTTTTTTTTTTTACTAAAGACATATTACTTATATTGGTTATAAATATATACACAATATAGTCTTTGCCTAATAATATATATGATAAAACGTAGAACGTATTATATAAATTAGGATACTAGGTCATTTTTGGATAATCTTATTTTATTGATAGTTACTGAAACCACCTAGTTAAATTTTTTCAGTTGGGTCAACATTTTTATAGTTATTTAATATTATTAATAGTGTTGAAGATGGACTTGGTTTTTGTTAGAGTAATTTATTAATCTAATAATATGGAAGGTTATCTGAGATGTAGTAAATTAAATTAACCGTTTGTTAAGTTAGTACCTAATTAATAATATAATTTTTATTGCTTTAGCAATCTTGTTAATTAAAGATTTACAAATGTTTTTTACTCATTTATAAATATTAATGGTATAGAAGCATGTAGAAACTGACCTATTATAATATTTATTTTTAATATGTCAACAAATATTGATATCTTAAAATGTCATATTATGTAAATTATTAAGTAAATGTTTTGTATTTTAATATATACGATTATTTTAGTTAATTATTCCTATGGAAAACTATCTTTTTAAAACATTTATTTATTAAATATTCTTAATTTTCAAAATTAATTTTTTTTATAATTTTAAATTTGTTTAAAAATTTTAAATACATTTTATATTACTTATCAAATCAATATTTTAATTTATATTAAAACAAATATATAATATATATTTAATATAATATAATACTTAGTAAAATAATTCAAAAATTATTTGCTCATTTTTTAATTAAATTATTTTCTACTAATTGATAGCAACCTATTAATAAATATTATAATGTAATCCTTTCGTTTTAAAAATAAGTTGGTTTCCTATTCCTAAATTTTCGATTATCTGATTTGTTGTTTTGAGAATCTGTAATTTATTTTTAGATTTCATTATGTTTATATAGTGAATAATTACAGCAGGTATTATTTGATCTTATTCATTTTTTTTTTTTTGTTTTATTTTTAAGTATGTTATATTCAATGGTAATTTTTATAAAATTATAATTATATTTTTTTCTTCCATAAATTGGAAATAATTTAATAAATTATAATAAAAATGTGTGTTTATTATTTATATAATTATAATGATAATTTTTTTACAAATTAGTGTTCAATTTCAGTTAATATTGTTTTTTGCTTTGGTATAAAGTTATTCATACATATATGTTTATATTTAAGAACTATTTAAAATCAAGTAATGTAGTACCTCCCGATTATTTATTTCATAAATTATAAAGTTACGTTTTCATAGTAAAAGATTTTATTCAAATTTAAATTAAAGAGCACTTACTATTAGTGTAATTTGTAGAATATATCGTCATTTAAATTTATTCATTGTTTACTACTAAGAACCTGAATCTGTACTTATATAATTATAATGCCTTCTATATTTTTAATATATGTTGGGACTGAATATTTTTTAAGCAATAGTTTAAAATGAAGAATATAGGAATGCAGTTTTATATTTTAAAAAAGATTTTAATGATAGATCCTTGGGATTTATTGCTTATATTTTGTTTTATTTTGATTTTTTCGTTATTTTTTTGGTTTCCTCTTTGGTTTTAAAGTCAAATAATAAAATAATAATACACACATAAATATGTTTTTTGATTTCGTATTTAAATTTGTACAATTTCAACGATAATTATTCCATGTTGTACGAAATTTATGATTTAATGATTTATAATGTTTAATTATTTTTGAACATTGTTATTATGGATGCATTTGATGGAAGGATACAGATTTTATGGTTTATTTTTTGTTTTAAATTGTTCTGTGATTTGAAAAGAACTCCGGTGATAATCAGGAAATATTTAAAAATCTTATAAATGATATTTTATTCTACTATACGAATATGCCATTTTCCGCGTTTTGATTTATGTATTTGTGTGAGGAGTGGTAGGGGAGTTACTATATGCGAGGAAAATCTTCGTGTCATCAAAACCTTTTAGAGGGAAGTAGTCATGCGGTATTTGCGACGCCTCCTCCCCTAACACCGCCAAATACTTCACATTGTTTCCGCTCTGACTGTTATCGGTTACGCACCATATTACATTATGGCGACCGACGATGATGAAGGCGAGGACAAACGTATACGACACAGGAAACGTTATACGATTTTTTCCTAGACACGGTCCGTTCTCTTCGTTCTTCTTGTCTCTTATTCGGCGACAGTACGAGTTTAGATTTTCCTCTTTTCCTACTTCGTAACAAAAAAAATACCTCGTGCATGCCTGATGGGGACTCGTTGAGAAATGAACTAATTATTTCGGGCGACGTCCTCTTCGAGACTGTTAATTATTATATTGTACAATTCGCCGTAAATTGCACGTAGACCGTAAACTATCGATCAAAACAGCTCATTTGTATTCCATTATATTTATCATAATTTATAGCACATATGCACCCGAAATATTTTTAATGAAAACGGGTAAAAAAACCGAGCAAGTAATTGTAAAGTTTGCCGTCAATTTTTCACGATTTCAACAAATTTATAAAATTATATGATCGACATTTCTGAATATTGTACATGTATTCTAAATTGTATTACTCGCTTATAAATACTTAGATACTCAATTTTATTCACCTTATTTTTTTATAACTATTGTTGAAAATTAGGAATTAATTATTAAACTAAGACCTTACGAAAAAATTAGCGTACAAATTTACAAATTGTTTTATTATAGTTAAATACGTTAAACAATTACGTATACATTTAGTAATATTGATTTATAATTAATTGTGCCTACCAAGGCATTTTTTATTATTTATATCGATATATATATATACATAAACTAAAAATATAGAAGTATTGTATAAGACCTAAATTAATTAATTTGTAACAATTTTGATACGGACGAAAATCGGTAGTTTAAGACGAAGCATTGCTGAATAGACGCTTTTGGGCTATATAAATATATTAATCGACATACAGTATTTTATCTTGGGGCACAAATGAGCTAAGTTGGGGTGCCTATGATTTACAGCTACACATAGATATCGCTCATAGCCTTTCATGGGTGCCGTTGCCAAATAGGATTATTTGTTTTTTCTCGCGACGATTAGTAAAATAGAAATGACTTCCGATAAAGTCAATAATAAATATAGGATAACACTTTTTTTGTTCATTGCGGTGTTTATTATTATTATTGTTGTATTATCTTGCGTCGAGGAACGGCCATCAATATTATGTTGTGCTTGCTTTAACTTCTGTTATCATTAAGATTTTCATTTTGAATGAGAAACACGCATCTTATATACGTTCAGTGTTTAAACACAGTTGTGATTTTCCCTTTTTTACGTATATTATTTATATATTTGTTATATTGTTGTTATTAAATTCGAACAAGAAAAATAATACCGTCTAGTCTATCACACAAAAATGTCAATAACAAGTATCCAATGTTATTTTCCAATTATTCATGTACATGTCCATTTTAAGAACTATGTTCAATTCTTGTTTCTAGATAGAAAAAAGTTACTTTTCTCCTTCTTGCACAAAAAAGACTCGTGTAAATTATGTACTTGTAAGAGTTTATTATGAATACTACTTGTTAAATCCTTTTTATTATAATCAATAAAATATTGTGTTCTGTTTAAATTTCTTTTAATTTTAATAAGTTTCATTAAATTTTTTGAAATTAAAAAGTTTAAATTTTCTGTTAAAATAAAACGTATCTTTATTGATTCATTCACTTTATTAAATTAGTTTTCTTCTTTCAAATATTTGAAATTGCTTTAATAGTTCGATGTTTTGAAAATATATAATTTTTTTTTTTATATTTTAATAAACTTCATAGATAACATCTATATACGTTTTACGATTATAAAAATGAGTAAAGAACAGAACAAAACAAAAACAAGAGAAAAAAATGGATTTCAAAAATTTTAATATTGAAAACTTGACTTAGATATATATGAAAGGACAACGCGTTTGGTGGACAAAGAAGGGCAAACGAAAAGGATGTGAGAGAGGTCACAAATGGCTTAATTTGGATGGAGGGGACAGAAAACAGAAATATTATGGCCAAGTTTGTAGGTATAAACCGATAATAAAGAATGGCTCATGGGCAACCAGTTGAATTGGATAATGAAGGCTCTAGGAAGGTTTATATTTTGAAACCACAAAGAACTAGGGATCAAAGGAATGATGGATTTGAATCAAGCAGCAAAATTAGCTGGTAGGTTCGACCATTGAAAGAACCAGAGCTTGGAAATGTGATGCTTTAGGATAGGGATGAAGTCAGCGAAAGGAAGATTATAAATGAAGGGACAAATTAAGTTGGATATTGATTTGGCCAAGGAGTTAGCAATCTCATTATCATGTATACTCATGTGGCCAGGGATCCATTAAAATTGGATTGTGTAGTCAGATTGATAAAGACGCGCGTAACAAAGAATTTTATACGGAAAATGAAGGGAGATACATGGGAATTAAAAGGATATGATTAAGGATTGAAGACAAGACAAAGTGTTAGAGGCTATTAAGAATTTGTTGGGAACTAAATTTGAAATGAATGTTAATGCTTCGATGGTGGCAAAACATTCAGTAGTAAAGGAAGAATAGGGATGAAGATTGTTAGTAAAAGAAACACGTAGTTCAGGAAGAAAATGTATAATATTTGGTTATATTTAAAATTTGAATTAAATGTTCATAAATATCGAATACATTCGTAAAAATATGTACATACGTATTTGTGATTTAAAAAATAGGTTATTATTTTATATAAATTTATTAAACTAGATAATTGATAATGTTCTAGGCTCTAGTTAAACATGATAAAACATTTAAGTTATGTAGAACAAAAATACATCAATCGAAAATAATTATTTTCAGAATATTTGTTTTTATATGCTTTTATGTATATCAACAATGTTTTTTGCAGAATATATAAGTTTTAATTAATAAATATATTAAGTTACTTTCAAAGCTCTAATCATTTATATGACTCATCTCATAAATAGTTCGTTCTGTCTATTTATAAATGTTGAACTATATATAATACATGTATGAGATATAACAGATTATTTATATCATCAAGTTCTATTGAACAGATGAAAAATATAATTTCACCAAGGTTTCAGATTTAACGAGATGTTCATCCATCTACTGAGAGTATAATTTTTATATAAAATAAACGATACCTTGACATATATCCGAATATTTTCTATATTTAAAAATTATATTATTTTTATATTTTCAATTTAAATAGTTAAGAAAAAATATTATTTAATTCATTTTAATTATGTATCGTTGTATTGATGAGAGAAAAAAGTTTATTCTTAGACTTTAAAATAATGAAATATGTCTTGGAACTACGTTCTTGATTAATTTATTACAATATAAGTACTTACCTATACTTCATAAATAAAAACATTTTATTTCTATGTTTATGTAAACTATATAAATGTAACAAATTTACTAATTATAATAAAGCTCTCTACTAGAAATCAGTATAATAGAATTTAAAATTTTACGGTTTTGTAATCAAAACTAAGAATTGTATTAAATATCGTATTGCTTAAAATTGTATTATTTAAAATTTTCGAACGGAAACAAAAGATTATTGCATGCTTTACAATTTATACGGGTTTTCGTGGAACATATTTTTGGGATTGTAAAAATGTTTTAAATATTATTTTTTATGTAGATGCATAAACAGTATTTTCTTTGAATTAAATTTTTAATAAACTTTAAACATTCGTTTTTTGAATACGATAATGTATTATTATTGCTTTTAGATTTATAATTATTCAATTTGTGCCAACTCGAGTGAAGTGAATTGAGGGTATTGGAAACTAGTCCATTTTTTCTTAGTGTATATTTTCGTTCGTTCATTTAAATTTTTAAATACTAAAATTTGATTAATACGCTTCCGAGTTTCGTTATATTTTTAGTTTTCACTAACATTTAGAGATTAATGGTATTTATAATTTTATTGGTTTCTTTTTGTTTAACATTTTTTTGTGTCGTACATTTCTGATACAAAAACGACTTAATTTCTGTATATTTTAAGCATGAAATAAACGTATTATGGCACACTAATATTGTATTTCCTATATATTACTGTTCGTCGTTGGAAATTTGAAATCGTTGTTTGATTATAAATTATTATTTGGTAGATATCTTTGGAGGCAGATGATCGTACTTGCGTGACTTAACACTCGGCCTTATAAATATTGTAATTTGTTATGAAATCAAAACGATTTTCGGTTTTATTCCGAAATTACACAGAAAATTTACTAACAAGTTAGTTTTGTACGGTGTAAATAAATACAATCCGCGCTTTGAAACAGGTCAGCTGAAAAAACCGCGTATTATTTTTCCGTTGGGATTTCGTGGGGGACAGATGGTATCCACAGCTTACCCTTCCCCTTCTACTGCCGTCACGTACACACGAACGACACATAATTTATGCGTACGATTGGGGCGCCCGCAGCGCCTCCGATATTTATAGCATCGTCATGGATCCAGTCGGCCTAGATCTGCGTTTATTTTTACGTAACGGTGGCGGCGGGCGAATATTTAAAATAGACGCGCATGCGCCGCCGTCGCTGCATCACGCAGGACCTAGCTAATTCAACGGGCCGCGGTAGCAGCGCATTATGTTACCCTTCGGTGGTCGGTGACCAAAAATGGGCCGACACGCCGGTCGCCGGCCGTCGTCCAACCGACCGTCGTTGCTGTCGCCGCTACCGCCCTTTTCTAGTTATTGTCGTCGCTCGTATTGACGACGCAATGATATTTTCATGTTATTCATCTCGTCGTCGTCCTTGTCCCTTTTCTTGTAGTTCCCTCCCAACCCTACTTAATCGTTCTTTTCCCCTATGACGTGTAAACGTGTATTTACTAAAATTCCTCCCATATTTTGGTCGCCCCGAAATTTTCGTTTGTTCGTATTACCGTTAAGCATTTTTTTAATTTCGTACTACAACGCTACGATCAACATATATTCTACCATTTTTATACTTCATTCTTTCATTATTTTATGTAGAATCGTTCATTTTTTTATTTTGGCATCGACTCAATATGTGATTTACGTTAATATTTTATGTTTACATAAAGTTTTATAATAATAAATGTAATACTGGCCGACACTATTAATTAAATAAACCGCGTACTTATCGTTTTGTCGTTAAATAAAGTATTAAAATATAATACTAACATCGTTAGTTTTTTGAAATAAAATGCCATTTGGTAGAATATTATACAAAAGTTTGCTAATCAAATATTCGGCGTGACAATTGGATTTTTTTTAACAATAGTTACAAAAAGAACTCAAAAAAGTAGTATTATTTGTTAATCGTGTGTGTAAATATGTAGTGTAGCCTGTAGATATCGATGTAATAAACAATTAATTTATTTAAAGAGAAAAAACGTTTCGTCGTCAAAAATGTTGTCTATCAATTACGTGTTTGTTTGTTTTAATATTATAAACGATCGAAGAGTAATAATTGTTAACAAAAGCAAGCCAAAACTAAGAGTAAATAAATAAAGTTGCCGAAACTGACATATATTTTTGTGAAAATTAACTAGGTCGTAATAACGCTATTTTTTTTTGTTAGAACATGGAAATATCTTGGTGCTGTTAACAATATAGGTTGTAACTTGTAGTTCGTTTGTCGAGGAACATATTGTTATTATTATTATTATTGTTGTTGTTGATGTTGTGTAATATACGAATTGCAGAGCGAGCGGCGTCCGTGTTTAATATTTTAATAATATATACGTGTCGTCGAACGTAAGAGAACCTAGCAACGTTCACGTTTACCGCCGCACCGTGTAGTCAGTCGCATTCCTTAAACAGAACAATCGTGGTGTAAGCGGTGAGTGCAGGGAGTTCAAAGTTGTGGAAAACCGGCACGTCTTCGTCGTCCACGCGTGCCTTCGACCGTAAACAGCGCACGCACGTCAGCGAGCGCGCGTCTGATACACCCGTGTTGTTGTTCCGTTCCGTAGTGAACGAACGTTCCGCCGTCGGGTATCCCGTCAAATGGCTGTCCTATTACAACGGGTCGCTATTCCTTTTTGGTTTTGTTTTCCGTTTAGAAAATAAAAAAAAGAAGTTCTGTTTATAGTCAGGCTATGGTGGGGCCCGTTAAATATTATTTTCAAGTTTAAGATTACGTGTTCGGTTTTTGACGTAGATAACCCAAAAGACTTAAACTGTTACCAATATAAACAAAATTTGTCGAATATTACGCGATTATAAATTTTAATTTTTTTTTCTATTTGTGTTATATTATTTCACGGGCATACTTATAAAATAGTATGACGTAATAATATTCGTTTTTTTTTATAGATCTTTTAATTATTTATATTATTTACTTTTATACAACGGTTTTTATTCGAATCTTTTGAATATCAACATATATATATATATATATATATATATATATATGACGTAATAAAATAACGAAATTAAAAATATAAATTATTTTTTACAAAGGATGTATAAATTAATTTGTTTATGTATTTTTTTAAAAGAAGGTTAAAAAGGTGTCATAAAATTAGATACTAAAGCAAAAATGTACAGAATATAAATTTAAGTATGTACTGTGAACGTGTATTTTGGGCATTGCTATTTTTTTATACCTATATTTTTCAAAAGAAATAAACATTAAAATGCTCAAAGTTTGGTTATATTGTTTATATATTGTCATATGCGCGTGTGTGCGTGTGCGTGTCATTTTAAAGCTGTTGAAAAGTTTGTTGATATATAACTCATCAGTGTTTCTCAAACTGTGATCTCCGAAACCCTGAAACTTTGTGAGAATAATCTTGGACAGAGGGCTTCAACATTCTTTTATGGTGGACCAATTGGTTAAAATTTATTAGAGGGAGGAGGGATTAAGAAATAATGAGATTTCAGAGAGAAAAACAATTTTTTATACCTATTTTATTATTTTATTTTCCATCGTTTCACAAAGAAACAGAAATCATGTTATACATGTTATTTAATGAGAAATTTGAAACTGCTTTTATAGCAACATTTCATAGAATTTTGTATCCAACTTGGTTGTTCCAATCAACAGCGTCACTCGTAAATGTTCGCGACTTAAGTTTATTCTATATTTTAATTCTACGTATTTCAATTTGGAAAAAGTCAACTCACATAAGTAGGTAGAATCTTGGAGTTCAAGATCAAAACATTAATCAGCTTGGTGGGCCGTAAGTTTGAAACCTTTGATCTAAGGGTTTCGCGAATTCATTTGGTTTAAATTAAATTCAAATAGCAAACAATCAAAATATTTAAGGCTTAACAAATTTAATTTTCCAATGAAATATATGTAATTATTATTTGTGATTAGTATATATTTTATTGTGTAAAAATAGCATTGTAATCTTTTAATATTTATGTTCTACATACAACGCGTGAATCTTTTTGTCAAATTATTAATTACGCAGTTTTTTATTTAAAATTAGCATTTTTTGTTTTCGAGATGCCTCAGCCTTTTATACGACATATGTGAAGAGTCCAAAACCAACACATTTTGAGAATTATCGCGTTATGTTAATATAATAACATTTCGAAACGTACGCGTATCGATTGTAAATGTATTGGCGTAAATGTACTAACGTATATATTGTCCACTTCGCGCACGTTCCAGCGTTACAAGATCCCGTATAAAATTCGAAACGATTTCTATTAATGAATAATACGTAAACACGTCGGTTTCGTATTTTATTTTCTTCACAGTTAAGTCAAGGCACGTGACGAATCCGATGCCGTCGCCTTATATTTATTATTTTTTTCGGTGTCAAATTACACTTTAAATACATGACGTGTGATGTAGTATTCTCCCTCTCTCTCCTAACCTCCTGACCGGTCCCACCGTATCGCCGGAATATTCTGTACAGTGTGGTGAGCGTACGTGCACGCTTGTGTCCGTTAGGGAAGAGTAGTAAAACCAGTTGTCATAATTGCCGCGTGTCCTTGAACTTATAGACAATATATAGTTGAATAACAGGACCATTCTGGAAGAATATTATGTTGTATACAATTTCTGATTATAGTTCATATAGATTAATAGTAAATACTATAATATCATGTATGTTACCTGCAGTTATGCCTTAATATTAGTAAGATGATAATGTGTGTGCATATGTGACTGTACAAAATTATTATTTCCTCATCGGTCAACGGTTGTTACACGACCATGTTCTTGACAATAATATAATATTATATGGTCATTAAGTCTAGTGCCTCAGAACGTACATTTTTTTCTTTGTTTTTTTTTTATCAGTTGAACTCATTAAAGGCGTCTGTGAAAAGAAGGTAGTCGACCTTCGTGGGTTATTATTGCGTAATGTTCGTATTATTCATATAAGCGACACAAATGTTTTTTTTCAAATAATTATTTTATGAAGCAGAGACATCAAAAACCAAACAAAGAGATAACGAAAAGAGGTATTTAAAATTGCATTAGAATATTCGATTTTGAGAAATATTTTTTCAATATTAATCGATTAGTAAAATTTTTGAAGGGATAAAAAATATTCAGGTCACCATAATTAGCAAACAGATTAATCTGACTGCTTAATCCATTGTTGTCACTGACTTCTTCAGTAATGTATATTATTAATTAGATAGATTGCACTTGTGTCACTTGTGTCTAGTAAAATTAATTTCTACAAAACGGCTGATATTATGTATACCATTAGCGCATATTTAACATTCGTACAAATTTTGAAGAAATTTTACCCACGTGTTGAAATTTGTTTTAAAATAAAACTGTTCGTTAAGCTGAGCCAACATCTGAAAATATTTATTGGGATGGTTTCAGAGTATACTACATCATCAGTTTGAATAATGCGTGCTATATTTTATTCTGTTAATTTTAGATTCTCAAGTATTTTGTAATTATTGAATATATATTTCTTCCGTGTATACTTTTATTTAAAAACCGAACATTTCTTTTGTATTGAAATGAATTCAATTATAATTTATTTATTTTTTCGCATAGTTTGTATGTACATTTTTGTTGAAAAACAAAAATATGGAATCTAAATCCTTAATTTATTTTTCGAAAGTTATATGTTTTTTCTGCCCTTCACTAAACTTTTTCTATTAAATTAACTCAGTTTATTAAAATCGATATTTGATTTTTGTTAATGTGAAAATAAATTTAAAAGCTAGGTCATATGTGTGTGTGTATATATAATTGGGTGAAATACTTATATTATTATTATTATTAAAGTGAAAATATATATATTTTTCTCATTTATGTATATTTTGTAAAATGCCGTTGTACAATTTATATATTTAGAGTGAAACTGATCCGTTTTAATGGTACACGCAAGTGTATGTATGTGTTTTATTCTTTTTTTAGATTTTATTTTATTCAGCTTCAGTTAATATAAAATAGTGTGTGCGAGAATTTTTATTCATTGCGTTTAAGTACAAATTCTTTTAATTAATCAATTATATTTTTTGGAATTGTTCCCAACATTAAATTTTTTTCCGCCTGCCATAAAACCCAGGATAATTTATTTTATATACATATATTTTATTTCTATAATCTATGTATATATTTTTTTGACTATTTAATTTTATTTAATAATTTATTAATGTAAAATTAAACGAGTAATTATATTTAAAAATATTGTATTTAAATACCTAATTGTTTTTGTCTCACTTTTTCTGAATTGGATTAGAAGCAATGATTTCCTGTTTCTCCAAACAGATTTAAATTAATTGTAAACTCAATCAAGATCGATTTTTTTACTTTTGAAATTTGTTTGACTTTATAATTGTTCAAAATGAATATTGACAATATATAAACGTCTAATTTATGGGCATTTAAGGGATATATTTAAAAAAATGACGATGATATTCACAACGAATTTAAATCTGTTTTCAGATTTCTTATCGCATTTCCGAATCGATCGATATTTTGGAAATAGTCTGAATAGCTATATCAACATATACATATACATATACATACATATATATATATATATATAGTAATATTTGGTATATTTTTGATAGAAAATCACCGTTTCTGAGTAGGATATTCATGTTTTTTAAAGCATATATATATATATATATATATGGTATTTTATTTACTATTCTAATCTTTACTTTTAATTAATAAACTTATCTATACAGGTAATTATATAGAATATATTTTGTATTCTCAACAAGGTCATTGGTCTCTGTGTACGACTAATTAGTTACAAAAAATAAATACGAATTCCATAAATAAAAATATCGCTCCCTTTAGACTATACTTATTGACTTATAATTATATAATAATATAAATATTATAACGGTTGTTTTCTTTTTTCCTAAAGTACTATCGTTGTTGATCGATATTTTTATGAATACTCCCGTGGCATACTGTAGTAACATAATGAGAATAAATAATATTAATATTCTGGACTTTGTGTAAGACCGTTAGATAGTATATTCTCCGTTTTGAATCGAAAACCCACTCTTGCTCGGTTCATCGGATATGATTTTCTGGACGCGATATGTATATGTATGTTGAAAAATTAGACACGTTTTCCTCAGAGTAGGTCATAAATGGGTTATACGGATTTAACGGCCAATAAGAACGGGCATAGTGGAAGAAAGAACAACTATTCGGTTCGAGAGAAATTGATGTGTTATTTTGTGTCAGGTGGCGGGGGCTGTGTGACGTCGTCGCATCGTGCGTGTGGTATAATGACCTCTGCTCCAACATTCATATATAGTACGCGTTCACCATTAGAAGATAGATTTTACGGCATTGAGCATTGTTGTCTTACGTTATTTACACATAATTTAAGGTATACGTTTATAAACAAAATGATCGGTAAACGGACTATATGATGTCCAAGCCAAACGGGATATTTTCGAATGACAAGTCTTTGTCCATGTTTTGCAGTTGGTATTTCAAGGTTCGGCACGACTATTTTATAATCTTATTGTTCATCAATCAGTTTTCTTTGGGAAAAAACAGTTTTTTATCCTTTTGTTTTTAATCTTTGTTTTACTTATTGCTCCCATAAACGTGGACAACGCATTTTCTTGACACTTATCCAACTATACCCGTGTATTAAGAACCGTGACGCGAAAACCCGTTTATGCCTCGTTAAACAAAATGTATATCACTGACGATGTAATATTGAAAAAAAGAAATTTGATGATTTGTCTAGAGTTTGTTATTTATTTTTACGAAAAAACGCGGTTTTCTTTGATTTTTTTTTAACAATATTCTTATTTGTACTATTCACGTAATTACAAAAATGTTTTAAATTTAAACCAGTCGATTTATTTATAGACTAAAGAAAAATCGATTTGTTTTTTCTACATTTAAACTAGTTGTTTAACCAAAAATACGCTTTAGTTTAAATTTATAGTTGTTATAATATGAAATAGTTATTGTAAAATATTTTCAATGCGACTATGAGAAAACAAATAAGTATGACGATTTTTAGTGGTAAAATAAATTTTCATATTATAATTCTTGCCGTGTACTGTTCTTTTGAAGAAAAGTTAAACAATTATTGCATTATTTTACACGTCATTTAAAAGTTAATGTTTATTTAAGTTTATGAGTGTATTTCGTTTAATCGCTCGCCTATAATGACTAATGTTATAACATATATACTAACAGTGATGTATACTGTGGTTATTGCTTCCATTCGTACTTTAACACGTGCCAACAATTTTTATGCACAATATAATTATTATATATTGTACACTATAATTTAAAAACCAATGCAATGATACAAGTCTCCGTTAGATGTATTTTATAATATTTCTAAGTAGAACACTTATAATATTATAGTATATAATGGACCAAATTCCAAACGATATCGGTTAATTTTAAGGAATGTAATGTGTAGGCATACTATCAACTATATAAAAACTAAAATGTTTAACTACTTTATATATTATGTATTGCAATAGTTTTTTACAAAGTGAATATTATATGTAACGAATATTATACGTTAATTAAATTAACTATTTAATTATAAACACTCATTGATCGGTTGCCAACTTACAACTATTTTTGTGACTTTAAAGTTAATTTACTAATTAAATAACGCGATTTACATACGAACAATTCGTTATATATTTTATAATATTATCATTTGTAATCTACATATAGTGTAACATTTATCGTGAGTTATTGTTACTTATTATTATTATCTTGCAATTTAAATAGATTTTAATTTGACAAAATTTAAATGCTTAAAACTTCTGCACAATTGATATTTATATAAGTTGTTTTTCGATGTGGATAATAACATAAATATATAATTTATACATATATTTACTATAATCATGAACATTTAAAACTATGTATGGATTTGGCAAAGATTGTTTTGTTTTATTATTGTGTAATTTGTTCAATTTTAACTTTTACAAAACTCAAAAATTAAGCTTGTCAAGTGTTATTCTTCAAAAAGTACGTGTAATAATATTCTTTCTTATTTTGACGAGCGTAATTGTACGTAATATGTTTTATATTCGTAATTGACTAATGAAAATTATACAATTTTGTTTAAACGAAAACGCGTTAGTTCACTTATTTTTATATTTGAAAAAATTTGCAAAATACAAAACTCTTAAAATTTTGATCTCTAGTTAGCAGACATACTGTTTAATAGCAATACTAAAACAGACTTATGAAATATTTTTAAATTAATATTTTCGAAAAATATAATATCTATTACTTTAATGTCGGTATATACATTATTATTTATTGATGTTTAATGTCGTTTAAATTACGTTTAAATAACATTTATTTTCAAAAAAATTATGAAAATTTTTTTTAGTAATTTTAAAGAAAAAAAGAAAATTCAAGAACACTTCTAAAAAAATAACTTATTAAATTGAAAAATTCAGTATATTTTCTATGACCTTACGTTATAAATATATTCAAAGAATGTTGTCATTAATACGCGATTTTAAATTATGGGTTTAAAACCTTTCATTTAAAAATTAGACTTCTTTAATGGTAGAATGGACTGTGACTATAATACTAATGTTACCCGTGTAATGTCAGTTGTAAAATCTCATTATAAAAATATATAGTATAAAATAAAGATAAAACGTGTTTCTCTTGGATGAATTAGTCATTTACGTTCTCATTTTCTTTTTGGTTTTATATAATAAAAAAAGTACTTGTATAAACAGAAAACGGAAAAGAAATTTTATATCAATAAATTATGATTGGTTCTTCTACGAAATTGTTTACGTCAAATTCTTAACATTCTGTGGAATTTTACATTCATTAGTCATTCGGTCGTTATACGTTAATCATTGTATTTATACATACCTACTTTATAAAATCCAGGAACTCGATTTTGTTCCACATACCGTTATCGTTATTACCGCCTAGACTCCATAACAATCGTCGGTATATGTATAATATTGTTTATTGGTAGGTATGAGCATTGTTATACTTTTTGTTTTTTGAATATTTTTCGATAGAATTTTAAATTTTAAAAATCGTAAAATATTATACATGATACATAATATGTGTCCGAGTGAACGATATTTGATAATATTTGAGTTTACTCAGCTTAACAAAACATTAAACCAACGTAAATCGTGAGTTTGTACAAATATAATATCGTTTCGGGTGATTTATTGTGCAATATATATAACAGGAAAAAATTTGCTTGATCAAGTTAACCGAAAGAGAATTTTCCGTTTAATACAAGGCCATCTTAATGATATATTTTTCATTGTTTGCATTTTGGACTGCCATTGTCCCTACATGATATTATTAATAATAACAATACTAATTATTATCAGATACATCTGCGATATTATGTGCGTGCATTAAAACAAAGAAAAGACCTCCCGTAGAACGCTCATGCTATGATGAAAGAAAACCAACTGTAGTGTTGTTTTCACGCGATTGGTCGACGGAAAATTTTGCTTATGACGATAAAAAGTCACTGTTAGGGTACAATATAATTCAGTATAACTGCTATTGTACGTAATGTGTCGAGTCCATTGAGATTTTTCCTGCAGTAAACAATAATGTGAAAATCGCGCTGCTGCACTATGTATGTGCAAATCGGAAAGGCATTTTAAACATAACATGAGTATTTACGTGCATATGCACACAGAATATAATACATATATATGTATTCAAAAAATTTGGAACATTGAAAAATATATCCCGCCTGTTTTTTAATATAAAATTAAATAGCTAAATTAGAGGTTAAACTCATTTTCTCTAATATCTGTATTATCGTCATATTCTTAATGAATAAAATTTTAATTAATAAATGACCGTGTAAAACGCAATATTACATACACGTATTTTTGTATCACTGTGTATTCATAAATGTATACGTATTTTTTTTTTCAGTCGAATTGATATTACGTTAAAAATTAATAATTAATTTAGTCAATAAAAAAAGCAAAATGTATCAAAATTCGCACGTTTTTCTTGTATATTAGAATAATATATGAATGTATTATTGGTATAAAATCGAGATCATTTTTATTTGTTATTAAATATTTATTTATTATAATTCGTAGATAATGTGGGTATTAAGAGTTAAAATTAAACGTATTTATTAGCCGCAGAGTTGTGTTTCTAAAATTATATACGTGTGTTTTTTGTGGTTCGAAAAAATCAACCGTTGTTGTTTCGCTAAACGAGATGACGAATTGGTATTTTTGGTAGCCCACACCCGTCGATTGTATTTCAGTGTATATCACTAATATCCACAGATATTCTTTGTGTTTCGAAATGCACAGAATGTGTTCACATTATAGTCTACGCATATTTAGCTCTATATTACTATTGATTATAAATACTATAGATCGCTATAACTACCCGGTGTTTAATGTTGTAAAATAAATCTATAGATGGCAATAGTGAACATTAAGTAAATAAATTCGTGTAATATATTTCCAATCAAAAATATTTAAATTTTATTCGAATACATATAATATACGCATGATATAAAGTATATATATACGTGCGGTGGGCAGTTTATAGTATTTAATATCAATGACGTTTAGTATTATGACATCCGTAAAAATATCGTTTTAAAAGTTTTTTTAGTACATTATGTACGTTTTAAATAGAAAATTGTGTTTTCACATAATGGTAATTTATTTTTAGTATTACGAATAGTATATAATACTTTTAATCATTCGTTTATTAAATTTCTGTAATGAAAATAATATATTTAGAAAAAATGTCTTATTATTTCGCAGTTATTTTTAAATAAATTTGATGATACTGACATTTAATTGAGTTTTTCAAACTATAGAAGTCTATAAATTCGTTTCCGTAAATTAACTTTTGTACCTATATTATATGAATTTAAATCACGAATAACTAAATAATTTTAATATATTTTTTGTGTATGTTAAGAAGTACGATAAATTATAAAATTTTATTATTTATAATTATTTGTGTCTGTTATATTAATTATTGTTCATATCACACGCATATTAATTCGGTCATGGCATTTCTTATTTAGTGCGACTAAATGGTTCGAGTTGAGATAAAATTAAAAACGAATTACTAGAGGTCATTAACTATATCGTGTCCTACGTACGATTTTTGTAAACAATATATTTTACGTTTTAAAGTACATAGCTATAAACAATTTGAATCTACACGGTTGAAATAAATATTTTCAAAAAAATCTCTTTTAGAACGCTAGAAAATATATTAGGTAATAGATTATTTCACCCATATCTTTAAAAATGTAGTTCCATAATGAGGAATGCCAAGACTGATTTAGCACGATATAATTTAATGCTATGCGGTACAAATGATTATAGATAATCAAAATCATATTTTATGTCACATATAATACTAAAAAGTAATAAGTATAGAATTTAACGTTCAAATTGTCAACCAAAGTTACATAAATTACAAACTATATGTTTATAAAAAAACTTAATTTTTGAATAGACACATACGCTTGTAAATTTTTCACAAACATTTTACGAATTAATAATAAAACATATATTACATTTTTCCCACTAAGATTTTAATTTATAAAATTTTGTTTATAATTAAACGAATTATTGTTGGGTATATTTTATTTTTGGAACACTATGTCTGCTCTATTAAAAACACGATTAATATTTCCCAGATACGGTTTTAATATTTATAACTTTATAATCGTATCAGACGAGAAATGTCTACAGATGATGAATGGTAATCGAATCGTGTGTGATTAAATTATAGAATTCAAATTAATCTGTAATGGCGAAATGTCGAAATTTAAATACAACATCATTGACTTGTTACATTTTTTTGACGGTCATGGGTCAACGTTGAACAATTGATTTAAAAAAAAGGTAATACGCTCAATAATGACCATGTAGTGTAGTAATAAAGCGCGCAACAGCATAAAAATGTCAAAGGTTTCGAGTGATTTTGGCCTTGGCACGGCGTAAGTAAATAAAAATGCGTTAAACATTTGATTTTTTCGTTTCACGTCGATAATATTCAATATTCATGTTCACTCTGATGAGCGTGAAATAATAACGGGGGGAATAACGTTACCGTTGATTATTGAGTGAATCGCGTAATTATGTTGGGTAATGATCAAACAATTTACATATTGGTACATTGTATTAATTGAGGGCTGTCGCGGTAAATATTTTGTTTCCAGTACTCTGGTAAAAATTGTTCGCATAACCAACTGGTATAATACGCGGTAAGTGTACGTAAAAATAATTTTATCCGTGAATTTGGATAATCTATTTTGTTTCGAATTTCGCTTTAAGATGATAAATTATTAAAAGTTTGTACGCGTGTAACCTTATGAAGAACGATACCGTCGTTGTAGTTATGTTATAGACGCGTCCTCGCATAATAATACTAATTACGTACGTGCACTCACTATGCGTACATTTTACTCCGCAATTTACGAAATTGGTATAATATTTTCGCGCGTAATATGGTTTTCAATATTATGTATAAATGAATATATTTTGTCAAGAGTATTAACGTTTTAAAATTAATTTTAATATAGAGATAGATATTCTACCTCAGACTTTGAGATTTTATTTATCAGAGTCTGACGAATAGTATGGTGTAATGAGACGTGTTAACTTTTTCTCAGTACATTCAGCGCAATCCGTTATATTTAGTATATACTCTACGTACATTAGTTGAAGCGGGAAGACTGAATTAGAATCGTAGTTTTTTAGACGTCGCTTGGAAATTGAATAGATATATTTACATATTATAATATTACGCCAATGATCCGGTATTTAATTATTGGTAAAATTATTCTTGTGTGGTAAACGCTAAACCATTAAAACGCGTACGCGTTTACAATAAATTGATGGCTGGAGATCTTAATCAATTTACAGCGATACTAAACAGCCGGATGTCCGTCTGCTGTGTACGATATATGAGCTTACTACAAATCCCTACTTCTGTAATAACTGAACGGAAATATTATTTCGATTATTATTTAATTACGTGAAATCGTAATTATTTAAATATTTGAATATAATTTACAAAATAGTATATCGACGAACACTGTAAAACGGGGTTTGCTACATGGGAGTCGAACGAATGTTATTCTAAAAGGGACGATGTGTATTATTTTCCTTCTAAAAACAGACTTAGTTTTTTCTCATAATATTCGTTTGTAACGTTAAATACCGTAATTTTCTATATCGACGTATTGATGAAAAAAATTTAACGCGGATAAACGATACAGCTAATTACAATGGTAATATTTATACTTTGGGGACCTTAAACGTGTTTGGAATAATAACGATGAAAAAATGGCTATACCTGGTGGTGATTTGTTTTTCATCATCGCCGTACGTTAGATATTTTTTTTAAACGCGAACCGCTCCCGTTCTATCGACAATTTTTGTTTTTTGTTTTATACCAATTCTCGTTTTTGCGCCAAAAACTGTGTGCAGTACAAGACGCGAAAATTAAAAAAGTATAATCGTTGTATCGTATATCATAATACATTTTTATCGTGGTGTGAATAAAAGCTGTCGTCTTAACGGAAACGTGTATCGTTGCCCTTCCGTTTTTAAACGATAGTTCTTTATATTTCTTTCCGCGAATAGTAAGAAAAAATAATTAACGAATACGGTGTACGACCCGGTGGATGGTAGGTATTTTAATTGTTCTTTTGTTTTAACGTAACCACAGTTACTTTTTTTTGGTCGTCGAATATCGTGTCTTTAGACCACTCCCTAGAGCTGTACACGCGGACTGTGTAATACCAAAGATTATAATACCGTATTTATACGTCGTGTACGCGTTGTTATAATATATAGGGCAACAACGTCCGTGTGAAAAGTGAATGCCGGCGAGCGAGTGCCATTAGACCTCGGTCCGAGTTTGAACAGAACAAAAACCCGCGCGTATGACGGTTTGCCAATTTCATCGGTCCGGTCATAGTTGTGGAATCGAATAGTAAAATGGGAGGCTATGTTTCTCCTTCGGATCTTTTATTGTATAGTAGTAGTGCGCTGGTAATATTTACTGTTCTAAATATTGACGAACGTTGAACCGCCGTTAGAAAGTATGGGTTTTTTATTTTTATTTCGCATCTTGATTGTTCGCCGACTCGACGCGTTCGTCCTCTAAATTGTTGATTAAAACGTAATATTTATATTTCGTTTCTCGTCGCATATATTTGTTCGTTATTATCGATTATCGAGTTTCACCCGGTCGTGTGCTACTCTCGTGTACGTGAAAATACGTCGTATTAACAGATTCACGAGACATTTTTTCTCCAGCGAGGCAAAAATTATCGTAGATATTATTGAATTTCCTTCGTTTGAATTTTTCGTAACAACTCACATTAATTAATTATTCCCACCGAATCGAATTAATAATACCCTAAAAACGTGATCTATAAAAATGACTCGTCATTATTATTACTATTATTATTATTATTATTGTTATTAGTACTTCTTAAATTATTTTAACAATAGATTTGTTCATACGCTAAAGCAAATATAAATCGCCGAAAATATAAATGTTATTAGACAAACGCATTTTAAAAACTACACGTGGATATGAATAGCAATTCGCAACGTATCACATAATTTAATAAACTAAACACAAAATAGCTTTGAAATGTTAAACATGACCCAAAAAGTAGAAACCTACAAAAAATGCAATTTTTAAATTGTTATTATTATTATTATTTTGACAAAGTTCTTTGACGTATGAATTTCGTTTTATAATTAGGAAGCAATTTCGCAATCAATTGTTTTGCAACTCTCCATACAATTCTGTAGGAAGTACTTTCCTAAATATTTTTCCGGTATATAATAGTAAAACAAATTCGAACGACGTAATTGTTTTATGTTAAATATTTTAGTGAATTTTGTCTTTAAACTTTAGTCAATGCTTTAAATACGTGTATTAAACAAATTATAAATCGTGGCTAGTAGTAGGCCTCGCTACCACTCGTCTATTGAATTTGTATACTTACCTTTATTGTCCATAATAACGTTTCATATATAAACGTTAAAGAGCTGTTTTAATAAACTATTATCTGTTAATTTTGTATAATAGTTCTTTGTACATTATTTTATTCCTATTTAAGAGAAAGTTATCGGGGTAAAATCGTATAAATATACAATTTCTTATATAGATTTGTTTCCTATATATGTATATACATCTTCAATTAATATACACTACTATCGACAATGTTTGTTTGTACAAATGCGCATATATGTTGATATTTACATTTACATTTTACTTATTCGCAAAATTTAAAAATTACGTTTAATTGCCGTAAATAACTAATTGTTGATGTATTATTAGACGTATATTAGACAAATAAAATTATTTCCTTATGATACCCCCCCATATATATTAAATGTATTAAAAATGTATCATATATGATTCCTTTTAGACCTTTACGGCATGGTGCAATTCGCATTTGCGCAAAGCGGGCACGGCCATAGAAAACATCGAGGAAGACTTCCGCAATGGCCTCAAACTCATGTTGCTTCTCGAAGTGATTTCCGGCGAAACGTTACCGAAACCCGACAGGGGCAAAATGCGCTTCCATAAAATCGCCAACGTCAACAAAGCCCTGGACTTCATAGCCAGCAAGGGCGTAAAATTGGTGTCTATCGGTGCCGAAGGTATACGTTGTTCGTTGTCTCCTCTATGATACATATACATATTATTATTATTATTATTATATTTTTCTCGTTTCGCTTTTCTCATTTAGAAATCGTCGACGGCAATTTAAAAATGACTTTGGGCATGATCTGGACCATCATTTTGAGATTCGCCATCCAAGACATATCTGTGGAGGAGATGACTGCCAAGGAAGGTCTGCTGCTGTGGTGCCAGCGCAAAACAGCCCCATACAAGAACGTCAACGTTCAGAACTTCCATCTCAGGTACAATGCGTGCCCTCTATGTGCGTCACCAGTTATCTTTATCTGGTAACGTGCTCTGTTTCAGTTTTAAAGATGGTTTGGCATTCTGCGCTCTCATTCACCGTCATCGGCCTGATCTCATCGACTATCACAAACTCTCCAAGGATAATCCTCTGCAGAACTTGAACACCGCGTTTGATGTCGCTGAGAAGTATTTGGACATACCACGCATGTTGGACCCTGAAGGTACGTTCTGATGACATGTGTGTTTAATGTTTCGACCAATCCGTCCATGATTATATAACGTTATGCCGACACAACATTTCTTCATCATCAAGTCTTGGACAAATAATAATAAAGGAGGGGGTCCGTTATCGTTGTTTTTTTATGTTTTCGAGTATTTTGAACATTTACTTTTACGATTATTTGTAGACTTGATAAACACACCAAAACCAGATGAACGCGCGATCATGACCTATGTGTCATGCTATTATCACGCATTCCAAGGTGCACAACAGGTAATAAAGAAGTCATGTGTGCTACCTTAGATATGTCTGTTTTGGTTTTTCGTTGTTTTTATACCAAGTGTGTGAAAACTCAAACACTAACTCCTTAATAAATGTCGTTTTGTGCGTTTGATAGTGTCTAATTATATGGTCCATTCACACAATTGAATTGTCAATTCACCCAACCAGACACATCATCTGGTATATACAATGTCTAAAGAACCGTATACACCCCACAAATTATATCGATATTACACAGCAATATTAATAATAATAATAATAATATGCCTATTGTTAATGAAAACAAAAGTAATTAATTTTTATTTATAATTGATATGTTTGTAACGTTGGCTTTTGGATAATCGAGTGAATCTAACATGCGTGTGTTTATTATAACATTGATAGATATGACCAATACAGCAATGCCAGACGAAAGGGCCATAATGACTTACGTCTCGTCATATTATCATTGCTTTTCTGGTGCCCAGAAGGTAATTGTGTGCTCCTTTATCATATTAGTAGCCCTTTGTGACTAACTAGATACATTTAATAGAATTATGAGTTATAATTATTACTATTGAAATGAATATAGGCCGAAACCGCAGCCAACCGAATTTGTAAAGTATTGAAAGTGAACCAAGAGAACGAGCGTTTAATGGAAGAATATGAACGTTTGGCCAGTGATGTAAATATCAGTTTTAATAAATCACCATTGTAGGACATGATTGACATGGTGTGATTTTTGTTGTAGCTTCTGGAGTGGATTAGACGCACATTGCCATGGCTGCAGAGTCGACAAGCTGATAACTCCTTGTCTGGTGTACAAAAAAGGCTCGAAGAATATCGCACGTATAGACGCAAACACAAGCCTCCCCGTGTAGAACAGAAAGCTAAACTCGAAACCAACTTCAATACATTGCAAACAAAATTACGTTTATCTAACAGACCTGCGTACATGCCAACTGAGGGCAAAATGGTTTCTGTAAGTAAAATTCACATCTAGTGGTTTAGCAAACTGCCTAAAATTTAGTGAACTGACGTTGTATTATTTACTGTACCAGGACATTGCAAATGCGTGGAAAGGCCTTGAACAATCTGAAAAGTCGTTCGAAGATTGGTTGTTGTCTGAAATGATGAGATTAGAACGTTTGGAACATTTGGCACAAAAGTTCAAGGCCAAGGCGGACACTCATGAAGATTGGACACATGGTAAAGAAGAGATGCTGCAGAGCTCAGACTTCAGGCAATGCAAACTCAACGACTTGAAGGCTTTGAAAAAAAAACATGAAGCATTTGAGAGTGACTTGGCTGCGCACCAAGATAGGGTTGAACAAATAGCAGCTATTGCGCACGAATTAAAGTAAATAATTCATAATACTGATAATAATTACTATTGTTTTTATGTTTGTTGTACGTAAAAATTTGCATATATATTGTTCACAGTACTTTGGAATATCACGATAGCACAAGTGTTAATATACGTTGTCAACGTATTTGTGATCAGTGGGATAGATTGGGCAGTTTGACGCAGAAACGCAGAACTGATTTGGATGATGCAGAAAAAATATTGGAAAAAATAGATATATTGCATTTGGAATTTGCCAAAAGAGCAGCTGTAAGTGTAACCAATAAATTCGAGTATCCACTTAGACGTTTGAAAATGAATTAATAATTATAATTTAAAAACTAATTAGCCTTTCAACAACTGGTTGGATGGTACACGTGAAGATCTGGTGGACATGTTTATTGTACACACTGTCGAGGAGATTCAAGGGTTAATTGACGCTCACGGGCAATTTAAGGCTACTCTGTCTGATGCTGACAAAGAGTACAATTCTATCATTGGATTGGTGAAAGAAGTCGAATCGACTGTTCAAAAGTATCAAATACCTGGTGGTCTCCAAAATCCGTACACTACTCTGACTTCTACTGTATGTATATGTGTCAATTAAAGTTTATCTTTTTACAGTTTCGGTTGTTTTTAATACGTATTTAATTGCGTGTATAGGATTTGAGCAAAAAATGGTCTGAAGTGAAACATTTAGTACCGCAAAGAGACACGACCCTCCAAGCTGAACTCAGAAAACAACAGAGTAAGTATAATGCGCAACTGACTAAAGTATATTTACGTTTTGTACACGCGGGTTTTGTTTTGCAGACAATGAGATGCTACGTCGCCAATTCGCAGAAAAGGCGAATCAAGTGGGTCCGTGGATTGAAAGGCAAATGGACGCAGTTACAGCAATTGGTATGGGATTGCAAGGCTCTCTTGAAGACCAATTGCACCAACTGAAACAATATGAACAGAACGTGTTTGCGTACAAGCCACATATTGAAGAATTGGAGAAAATTCACCAAGCTGTACAGGAGGGTATGATCTTTGAAAACAGGTACAGTAAAACAGCGTATTAAATTATGTAATTGCCATTGACACTAATAACTATTTAACTGTAGGTACACTCAATACACAATGGAAACACTGCGTGTTGGTTGGGAACAGCTATTGACATCCATTAATCGCAATGTCAACGAAGTAGAAAATCAAATATTAACCAGGGACTCCAAGGGTATTACACAAGAACAATTGAACGAATTTAGAGCCAGTTTCAATCATTTCGACAAGAACCGTACTGGCCGATTAGCTCCGGAAGAATTTAAATCGTGCTTAGTATCTATTGGCTATAGTATTGGAAAGGACAGACAGGTAAATCGTTTTATTCCGCGGTGCTATGATAATAGTGATTATTTAATTTCAAGTTTAACCCTTCGTACGTGTAATATGTATTAACAGGGTGAAATCGATTTTCAACGTATCTTAGCGGTAGTTGATCCCAATAGTACTGGATATGTACACTTCGATGCTTTCTTGGACTTCATGACTCGAGAATCTACTGACACTGATACTGCTGAACAAGTGATCGACTCGTTCCGCATTCTTGCAGGCGATAAGGTAAATCTTCTACAGTACAATCGTTTTTAATGTATTTTCGTGTCTGTTGGTATTTACGTTAAATGTTTGTGTAATATACAGCCGTACATCCTGTCCGATGAACTGCGGCGAGAACTTCCGCCTGACCAGGCGGAGTACTGTATACAACGTATGGCTCCTTACAAGGGTGTCAACGCTGTGCCAGGAGCATTGGACTACATGTCATTCTCTACAGCTTTATATGGCGAATCAGATCTGTAGTTCGACATGCATAAACAAATAATAATTACAAACGAAACAAACACAAAGGATTATTCAACGAATCAAGATCGAAATTAAGTCTAAAATTATTTTATCGGATCATCTGCTAGTCACATACTATTTACACGTCCGTCCGCGCGTATCGATAAAAATTATTTCAAATAAAAAAATTTCCCGTGTACCAAATTTTGAAAGTAATTTTATTTTTTAGATTTAGAAAATATTTATTATAGGCTTATAGAATATACATTTTTATTTTTTTTCGCCTCAACTTTCACCCTAGTAATTTAAACGCAAATAAATCGGGGTTTTTTTTTACGTTTTATTTACTTATTGCCCTTGGAACAACTTAACATTTTCGATTAATCTTAAAATCTTTACACATATCTACAGAACCAATGTCTGATCGTTAAAATATTAATAGTATATGTATTCTATTGAAATTATTCGACTCGTCGTGTCAGGTTTTAACGTATGCAAAATATTTCTCTTTCGCTGTTATAAACAAGTATCAAGGGGTATATTTTAAGTTCAACACTCGTATATATATTTGCGCAATCGTTAATGAAAGTTGAATATATTTCGAAACAAAATACTCGGGCGCGTATGTACACGAGACAATAACTATATGTAATTTTCGCGTAGGATTATTGCGTTCAAATTCTGTTAAACATTTTTTTCTTATAAATAACCCCTTATTTACCATCGTTTCATCACAAATGATTGGTTTCATCTTATTTATTCTTATTGTATAGTGTGTATTTTATTTTTAGTTATTATTATTTTATTATATATTTATATATAATTATTAATTTGTGCGCGGAGAAACATGATCCGAATATTTATTTATTTATTTTTTTTTTTTGGACAAAATTGTGTGTATTTTCCATCGCGTAGACGCGTGTGTCGCGCGTAACTTTGAGATGCCATAAACAAAACAAATAGTAACCTTTCCCCCTCCCGTTTTTTTCAATATCGAATTACGTAATTATATATATTGTATAAGTTTTATTATGTTGGCGCCACATAATTGGCGACCACTAACATCTGTGTTTATCCCGATCGCGAGAAATATTTATATATACGTTCTCGATGTGTTTGAATCCGATTCAAGTCTTATGTAAAATCTACTACCGAAACAAACGCGTATTTACAGTTTATCAACTAATGTACGTGAACGATGTATAGTGTTTACTAAACCGTCGTGAAAAACAAAACTAAAATGTATTTACTGAAATATACGCATATACCCGTTGTATTGTGAGAACTATTGTGCGTTCGTTATTTTCAACGAATAAACCCTTTTATTCACATTTTGTTAAGTTAAACTACTTACGTTCTATAATGCAATGTATTTAATCTGTCCTTTACGTAATATTTTCCGTATACTCTAGTAAAGTGACGATTACGTACACTCGTAATATGGGCACATAGATTCAATCAAAGAAGTTCGTCATTTTGTGGTACGCCAAAAAAATGTGTTGATCTATCGAAAACATATTTATCCAAGTTCTAGTACAAAACTACGGTAGATACTAATTAGAACGTAATATAATAATTATGGCGTCTCGTTAATTGCTAACATTGAACGGTACAATGAATAATGTACATTTCCCGAACGTTCGGCTTGTAAACGCTCGTAATTATTTCGAATTTGAAAACCTCTAATCCAATGATAGACGATAAATTAAAATATTGAACGATACGAAACTAAAAGCGCATATTGGTTGGTATCCATTGGTGAAAATATTTTGTTTGTTAAGTCGCGTAATTGTAATGCGTTAATTAACAAACGCGTAGGATACGACGATTGGTAAAGATAGGACCGAGACGTTTTAGAGCGATAAGCCGTGTTATTTTCTAAAGTGGAGAAACGAGCCGCTCGGCGATCGAATATAATTTTAATTTGCGTCGCTGGCCAATTACTTGTAGTTTAGAATTTCAAAAAAAAAATAATAACCCCGACGGTGTATACCACCCTGTGTTTCTCGTCCCCGCGACCCCAGCTAATCGGGGACGCTCGATTACCCTTTGTATCTGCCACACGCCTACGCTTACGGGTTGACGACCGCCGAGTTTCAAAAATAGATATTATTTCGTCCGGCCGTCGCGCGTTATTCGTATACGACGACCGTCGCCTACGTAATTGTAGTAAATCGCGCGGACTGTTATAACTGGTGGACGAGTACCGTTTACGAACGGCCGGTACAAGGGTAAGCTCACACGGACCACTTTCGAACCAAGCTACGACCGCGAGAAACAGTGGCCGGAACATATAACGCGATCATCGAACTCGGACGGACCACCCCTGCCCGTCGGTTTCGTCGCGTCGACTGGTAGACATTTGTCGCGGTCGCCGGTGGTTGAGCGTGTCGAGTGAGACGCGTCAACCACCGGCGCTAAATTCGATCGTTGTTATTTTATATTTGTGTCGTCGCTATCTACGCGATCGCGTATTATTATCGTTACGATTAAACGTGTTACGGAATTTGCCGATTAGTCGAGCTGGTTCGGTGGTACCATTTCGGCTCCCCGCGTGTTCCGAGATAAATTATTCGACCGACCACGAAAGAGTTGTTCAAAAGCGGTCGATTTCTCGCGGACAGTACAACCGCGTTGTAACCACAAAAAACCGTCTAAACGATTTGCGACCCAAATAGTCGAACGTTCTACGCGGCATTACCGTAACGCGTCGTATTTTTAAAATACGTTCAAGCGTACCGTTTGTTATGTCTTCAACGCGTCCCCAATGGCAACGAACTGACTCGGAACAGTGAGTCGCCATCGTTTATTGAACAATTTAATACAAAAGTCTTACAAAAACGATCGTCCTTAAGGGTAGGCGAGCTACGCCCCACGTTGTTTTACCTCGCCCCCCCCCCCCGTACATCGAATCTAATTCGCAATAATCCCTTTAACAACTATCGCGTGAATGGTGCGCGGTGACGGGACAATACCCTGCCACGGGGCAACCATTTACATCGTCCGCGCGAATTAAAATAAAAATAACCTTTCTTCCCCTATTTAGCGGTCTGGCCGCCACCTCCCCGAGACCACGACGGCGCGGCGGCCGTTCGGCGACTTCCCCCACCATCATTACCGTGCCAAGTTCAAACTAAGGGTGTCGGCGAACGCGCAGAACAGGTTGCCTATTGTGTCCGTGCGTCGATCGCCCCCTCCCCCCCGCGGCCCAGACGGTCGTCACACTGACCCGTAGGCATTCCAGGGACTGCTCGAACTCGGGCATACGAAGGCTGGGCGAGGGCGTAACGGCTGTATATGCGCAGGGCGCCTTCTACTGTTGCCGCCACGAGCCCGTCGTTGACCTCCAGCTTACCGAGGGAGACGCCCGGGCGGAGCACACCGAAATGTCGCTTTCCCGGACAAACTGCCAGAACGTGTCCTGGACAAGGTAAACAGCCCCTTTTTTCTTTCTTTCCACGGTATCGGCAATACCCTCGCTGGCCCGGAATGCCTGAAGGCAGTACTTCGGACCAGGTGAGGACACCCCCTCAATCGAAAAAAAAAATGTTTTAGGAAGAATCATATTCTTACGAGACGTATTGTCAATAAAAAACGAAAAACTGAAATATTTTTTGAACTTCGATACGCGTCCGTTAGAAACGAATAATCCATTAACGTTCGCAATATATGTTTGTCAAATTGATTTCAAAATTGAACCGCGCCGAAAAAAATTCCGGTTTAAGTACGTCCCACTGCTTTGGAATATGTGGAATCCGGGAAAGCGGGGCGGCACAAAATGGTGAACGAACGTCGCGTTCCCGAACGGCGAACCGACGTAGGGAATATTTGGAACGACTGGTGCGCGGAGCGGTATGGGACCATCCGTTGAAATACGCGGAGGCGGAAGACGGGGCAATCGACGATGGCTAGCGTTTTCGAGGAAGTCGAACTGGAGTCAAAGGTTAAGGTGCGCAACGACGAGGTAATCGGGTCGCGTGTTTCAACGGCTGGGGTTAAACGGGCGTAAATTTAGTGGCCTGTGTCCGTTTCAGTGGCGAAATGTGTCGAAAGCGAGCGCGTCGGCGGACGATGGAATATGTACGTACAGAAAACGTTGGCCAAGCGGGGATAACGCGACCGCTTTACTAACGCGAACGGCCGAAGGTGGTCTGAGGGACCGAATGGTCGGACGATATACAGGGACGTTTAATAACTCGGAGCGTCTGCAAGTGGCAGGCAACGGTGACGAGACGGAGGAAGGGTCGCGGCCAATGGCGCGCTCGAATTCGTAATTTAAAAAAAAATTAATCGGACGACCCTAACAAGGCGCGCTATAGACGTTAATCGATTATTCGTTTTTAACGAACGCGTTGCGTTATAACGCGCGTTAAAGTTGACAAATATTTCGGTTTTTCGTTATTATCGACTAGAACGTCCGGTAAGAAATTAATTTTTCCTAGAAAATTTTCGTGGCCCGAGGGTGTTTACCAACTACTCCACGCGCACACACCCATAATTAGTACGCCACTGTGTTGCGGGGGAGAAGCGACGGACGCGAACGAGACGTTTTACGGCACGGGTCTAATTGAAAACTGTCAGCGGCATAGTTGGTGACCACAAATGTCGGACCGGTTCGACTTTCGGTAGCGGGCGGCGATTAAAATCAATCGCGAAACACCGACGTCGAGTTGTGCGCGGGACTCGATCGTAACAATTATCGGGGTCCATAAACCGGGGGGGGGGATGGGAGGAATCGGCCCCCTCCCCCCGGGCGACCTGGCCGAGCGCGCATGCTCGAGTCTCAGGTCTACTGGGACGCCGAGTCGATGATGATGGGCGAAGGAAGTCGGGGGTAGGAGCTAGGCCGCTAAATCGGTGACGAAAAGACCGTTTTATATTATATTTTTGTTTTATTTCGCGCGGATGGTGTAAATGGTTGCCCAGTGGCAGGGTATTGTCCTGTCACCGCGCAACCATTCACGCGATAGCGTTTAAGAAGTGGTAGTTCGCGGGGATTATCGTGAATTAGATTCGACGTACGGGCGGGGTAAAACAACGTGGGGCCTAGCTCGCGTTGTTCGCCTACCCTTAAAGACGACCGTATTTGTGAAAACTTTGTGCGCGTTTGTTTACAATAAACGATGGCGACTCACTAGTCCGGAGTACCGCCTTCGGGCCAGTATTGCCGATTTATAGAAAAAACAAAAACAGGGTCTATAACCAGGGGGAGAGGGGCCGCTAGATCGGGGATGATTATGTTGTTTTTGTAAAGGACTATGTAAGTGGTACCGTCTCAGGGGACTGTCCTGATTCTCGTACGCTGGTCTAAGCTATTTTAAAAGGAACGTGCACATTGGCCCGTCCCCGTGGCAGGGCGTTGTCCTTTCGATTCGCGCGATGGTTCTTAAGAAGCGGCGGTTTGTATGAATCGTCGTAAATTAGATTCGACGTACGTAAGCTCACCGTTGCTCGTCTTTCCCATTAACGAAGGTCGTTCCCGCGAACCGAATTCCGTTTTGTTTTTTCGATAAATTACGGCGGTCCGCTGAACCCGAAGTACTGCCTTCGGGCTTTCCGGGCCAGCGAGTGTGATTGCCGATGAGAATAGGAAACGAAATGGACGTGCAACCGTCCGCGGGTATATTTGGGTAACGTCCAACACGAAATCGTCCGTACGGTATTTCGTTTCGTAATCGACCAAGTGCGACAATTGTCGGATACGTCGAGGGCAAACATTTCTCCCCGTTACTGGATCCCATCGTTTCTTTCGATTCCTCGTAAAAGTCTCGCGCCTAATTCCATCGGCGTTTCTTCGTATTCATCGCCCACCGTCGTCTCTGTTAAGCTACTTAATCGTGCCTAAAGAAAGCTCACCTCCCCCCATCCCCTCGCACTCTACCTCGAACAATCGTACAATCGCAAGGTCGTTTTTACAGACAGCGCAGCGCCGTCGTAATGGCCCGGTCAGCGGCCTAAATGTGGCCCGTACTCGATATTGAGATTCGAACGACAAATAAACCGGCGAAAACAAACCAACGTTAGTGTTTTTACGTCACTATGACTCAAACAGTCGGAATTTCCGTAAAACACGCGCGTAAGCTAAAAAAAAAAAAGGCCGGCGAGTACATCGCGAAAACAAAAGCGGAAACCGTAAGAGACAATTGGACGTTTTAGTCGAAGCGCACCTGAAAAAAGTCGAAAAACGTTTTTTTTTTTTTTTTTTTTTGTCGTTGTTAT
>JAIPRN010001493.1:0-44668 GCA_025469175.1 Geopemphigus sp. TES_GeoC_2020
ATTATAAATTGTATTCGTATATTACTAAGTTATGAATAAGCTACAATAAATAATATACGTTCTTATATAAATGTGGGAAGATACTGATGCCCGCGATTTCGGACACTCGATCATCCGGTTATAAATAAAAGTTTCGAAGTGATAATAAATTATAGCGTAAAAAACAATTCCGAACGAAACTAAGTTTTTTCGAAAATCGTTTACTTATAAATTACGTTCTTTCTTTCAAACAACGCGCTCCAATATTACTAGAAAAATCGAAAAATAGCTTTCGCGTTTATTAGATCATAACAGTCCGCCAAAAGCGGAGATTTTCTCGCGAAAAATAATCCTTTTAAAGGCGTTCGTAATTAAACGTAAATAAAACGTGTTTTGAAATTCGTATTCTATACTTAATAATAAGGATAAAATGTATCGATTAAGAAAAATCATATTCTGAGAAACGACAACGGAGTTTTAAATTTACTTTCGTATAAAGTGTAAAATGTATTTCATAGGCAAATATAACTTTAAAGAATGAAATATCGCGACTCGACGTATTCAATAGTTCGCTATTGATTTCGACCTTTATAAAAATTAAACGTAGTCGATTTTAGTTTATCGTAAATGATCTCGTTTTACATTAATAAATGTATCCGCCGTTTCACTATTATTTTTACGACGATGGCTACACCACAAATGTAACGTAGATACACGTCAATTTTACGTTCTCACGCCAAGACCACCCAATAGAAGGTACTTCGTCTAATTTTCCTATGTAACGATCGGAGTATCAAAACGGTGAACACCTTTTTACTTTTTTATTCCAAAACAAAACTCACGAATGTTGTCCGGCTAATTGCTCAATTATACTTAAACGCCAACAGCAACAAACAAGATCAAACCGTAAAAAAAAAACTGGTATATAATACGCGTATGGTGTAATTTTGTTCGACTTGTCAAAATTACCTCGTACGATAATAGATATTAATATATCGTATACTACGTAATAGGAGTTGGGACGAACGAGGTTTCGTAATATCGAGCAAAACAAAGAAAATCGCGTCGTTTTTTCCAAAAAAATAATTCGTAGTTATATAATCTCGCGAGTAGATGGTGTAAAGGAATTCTTCGTTATTTTCCCATTTATAATATGTTCCGTAGAAATTATTTATTTTGCACGGGTCGATTGTATTTAACCTGTGCGATTGAAAAATAACCGTTTCGTATCGACACGTTAAACGTAATGAGCAACAACCGACGTCAAAAAAGTTTTACGACAATCGAAAAATACGAATAAAGTCTCGAATATCTGGAAAAAAAAGTATATATATATATAACGTGAGCGCGAGACCAGAAGACGCTACACGTTTGTTCGAAAACCTGTTGTACCTTTAATTTTTTACGAGTGGTGATGATATGGATGGTTTTTTACGAACTTCTAATAAATCGTTCGACTACGTTTAACCAATAAACACGCGTGACTCGTGAAATGGCACGTATGGGGAGTACCTATCTGAATTACGTTCTATAAAATTAATCAAACAACTAAAATTACAATAATAACGCGTACCACCTATTATGGCGATAACATTCGTAGTCTAGAACTGTAATTAATATGTAAGTAATACTGACGGGATGTTTGTTTAAAAACTACACCGGCTAAACAACAACCGACCGCACGACCGTTCGCGTACTATAATATACGCGCTAGCGTTGTACAAGAATATTGTCGAAAAGGAATTCGTTAGACGTCGTATCGAATAGTAGCGATTACCCGTCGGAACAATTATCGTTAATTTTTCATACGTCTCGTTCGATACAGAAGTGTACGCGCCATAAACGATAACAAACATTGTTTCACCTTAAACGGACTAAAGCTTCACGAAATGTAATAAGCGCGCAGTTTCCACTGAACTAAACAAATAGAATTCGGACAAACCGCCGGCGATTTCGAAATTGTCGAACGGTTTCGCGTCGTTTTAAACTGCGTACGGGGTGTTGTATCGTCGTCGATACGGTAAAACGACAAACATTAATGTTAGAAATTGTCGCGAAACGCTTAGGTACACGCAAACTATGGCTAAACGACGACGACGTTTCGTTCAAATATTGTAACGTTATTTACGTTTACGATCGTAATAATACAAACACGCGTATAAGTTAAAAGTCGACGACAAAACGTAAACGTTTTTTAACCGCTAGATTAGTAACGTGTATTATATATATATACGCGTGCCGACGTCGCGATAAATATTTACCACAAAACGATGAATTGTGATTTTTTTTCACGACGACAATCGCTTATTTTAGTATTATGCTAATGTCCACTAACACAAGCGTACACGCCTAACGTATTTTCGAACTCTTACCAAATCTACGTTTAAACGGCGAACGCGTTTTTGTTTTACGAGTTTATTTATCAACTATCAGTAATACGGCAATGTACCGTACATAGGTAGGTAGGTAATTGGTCACTGGATCATCAAGTTTATTATCGAGAAAATCGTAAATGAAAAAAAATACTTTATTTAACACGTTCACACACACACACACACACACGCGCAGAGTGATCTTGTTAATTGTCGTAAAATTTCCGGGCGTGTTCTCGTCCGTCGCGCCTTCGGTTTTTCGTATCTAAATTCGGTTATGTCACGTATATCAACGGTACGTTTAAACGGTCGACCTAAAACGTTTTCCGCCGCGAATAGCTTAACATCTGTAATTCTACTTAACTATTTCGCGATTACCGCGAATACTTCGGAATAAAGTGTATGAACGGTGACGAATCGTCGTTTATGGATATTAATTTTAGCAACGACGAGCATACGGACGACAAGTGCGATTTGTGGACACGTATCTCGATCGTAAGAAACCTAACCGAATCTATGACGAAAATAGTATATACGGCAAATCGACGTGGAAAAATCGATTTCCTTTCGCTTACTTGGGCCTCTAAGCTATAAACACTAAACTTATGTACGTATATACAAAAACGATCGTTTAAAAATCACAATCGGAAAACACTGCGAATTTTAATGGTGTTTCCAATAATATTATTCGTTATTCTCTATAACGTATAAAAGCACACACGGCGCATAATTCCAAAACGAAAATAAGACGATTGGGTTCGTCATTAATCGTCGTTTTCTAGTTCCTAATCGCGCGTTTTCGGTAAACAGAAAAAAAACGACGGCACAAGTCGCCGGACGACTGGGCCTAGAATCGTTATCCGCGGCTACATTCGAGTCGATCATATCCGTCGCAAAGACGCGGCGCGCGCCGGGTGGAAAGCGAAAAGCGGACAAACGCGCCGGGCCCGTTTCGAAAATTATAAATGCGACGATCGAAAATTGGACGCGGCGGTGGTCGCGCGATCCCTAACGACGAAATACCCCGCGCGTATTTGTACTCACTTTGGCGGATCGCCTCCCGGGCATGGCGGCCGTACGTTTAAACATAGTGACGGCAGGCCGAACGAGAACGCAAGCGAGCGCGCGCGCGCGCACGACACGACCACAGCGCGGAACGAGTAGTCCGTACTAACCCGCTAGTCGAGCTGGGCACCGGGCGTATGATGCAAACATTGCGGCTTCTTAGACGGTCGTGTTGCGTGGCGTTCGGCACCCGTACACGCTCGCACGCGCACGTACATCGACCGTCGAAAAATCTACGGTTCTTTTCGTCGGCCAACTTTAAAACGGCACCCCCGGGGTCGAGTGAATCGCTGCGCCAAAGGTCACACTACTGCCGACGACGGTTACTATTATTACCATTCGTCGTGTCCGTAAACATACCACCGGGAGGGCTCGTCGTTCGGTCCGACGGATGTTGCGTGCTGTTGTACGCGCGCGCGCGCACGGACGGGCAATGGCGACGACGCACGGCTGCGCCGCCGGTTAGAACCGAACAACAACAACGCCACGACGACGGCGACGACGTCACTTCGACGGACGCGAACGAGACGGGCCGTTATTGTTGTTAACGAATGATAGTCGTCGAACGGGTGGCAAGGGTGGGGGGCAAGAGGATCGCGAGACTGGTTTCGGACGAACAACGAACGGGACGACGCCACCATATCCGTACGGCGGAGCTCCGGGACTTTTACCGGGTGACGTACCGGCCGAGAATGTCGCGCGAAACCGACGCGACGCGGCTGAGCAAATTCGTTTGTTATCGACGACGAGTTTATTAATTGGCTATCCGATCGTTCGTATGTATTAGGCGCGCGTAACTTTTTGACGAACTATTTCCGAGTCGAATAGTTTTCAAACGCTTTATCGCTCGCGTACGACGTAACGACGACCGGTTCGTCCGTCTTCTTCAATACGCGCGCACGAATGTACCGAAATTGACTTTATTATCGTAGGCGTCCGTAATTTTTTCTTTTTTTTTTTTTAAACACCCAAATAACACGTTATCGCCGCTCTCCGTTCCATAATTAAATAATTAAACGGCTACGTCGGCCCATTGTCTGCGTTCACAACACACGCCAACCGCTTACGCGCGACGTATTTCGTTTACGATAATATTATTACGGTTCGGATTTCTTTTCGCTGTTCGATCATATATTATTGTACGGCTCCTGAGTGAACGCAAAATGCGATTCGCCGACGTTCCGAATCGAAATACGAAACGTCTTTTTCGGCGTTCCCCCCTAGTTTTTTTTTTTAGATACGTTTTACTCTATTATAGGGTTTTATTTCGATTATTCGGCGGCGCGTATTTTGACGGTTTAGATTTTTCACGACGTTTTTGCGAAAATGTTCTCAGCGAAAAACAAGAAGCGTGATTCGGAGTTTGAGCGCGAAAAATGCGCAAATACTACTCGGCCGAGTTAAGAAACCGGTGTGTACGATTAAGGCGGGCGTTTTGAAGTACTAAGCGATTTATTTACGCGGTGTCTAATTAAATCGCCGGCGCGTTCGTATTGTCGAGTACTCGGTTTACGGAATTCTAAGAACAAACGAATAGTGTACGCAACCATACGCGATAATAACATTTTTTTTTTTAAGTCCGTAAAATATACGGACATTTTTGCGGCCGAGAGGGAGGGGAAGCTGTTTAAACGTTTTCGGTAGATAAAAACGCGTAGATTCCTAAACGCGTATAAATAATTCGAACACCAGCGTACACAACGATCGTGAAACGCCTCTACACAACGTCGCTTACGAACGTTTTCGAACCAAATTATCGTTTAATACGCGCAAAACCGACCCCCCCCCAATAATACGTAATTACACGTTATACGCGCACGGGACCGTACAAACAATCGAAGACAATTCGATTTTTCGTTTACTATATTATTAACCCGATAACCTCGTTTAAGATTAATCCGCTTTGGTCTTATTAAAACCAAACAATCGAATTGACGGACGCATTAACGCCGTCGGTGTAACTGACGACGATAAGAGCGTAAACAATTGCCGGGCGCGTATCGGTTTGTTTTTCGTCGTGAATTTCGCGCGTCGCCCTTATATGAAATACCGCGAACGAACGAATAACGAAATACAACATGATCGTGATACTCCGTCAACGGTTGTTTTTTTTTTTTAAACGACGTTACTGTACAGGGATTGAATATGCGCCGACCGAACGATACTTAGATAGAATGTCATAGATGTTAACACAAACACGGTGTACGATCAATTACAAATTCCCGACGACGCGTGTAACGCGTACAAAAAGCGTACTCTACGCGAACTATTTTGGATATCGGACGCGCCCGAAAGTGGACTTCGAGGATTACGACACATGTGTGTTTTGTGCGCGCGTGTCGTTTGTTCGTTCGCAACACCGACGGCGTTTATCTACAATTTGCCAAGTTACAAACAGAGGAGATAAATGCTACACGCTATATATAACACGATTATTATTTATTATTTGGAACGAACAAATTAACGAAATTAAACGTAACCGAGTAACCAAAAGGATCGTGTACACTAATAGCGTATAACACCTATAACTTATGTCGCGTATAACCATTGTACAATACATATTTTTTAAAGCGAATATCTGGTACGTTGTAAAGCGTACGCGACGGAATAACGCGATTTTGTAAAATGTATTTCGACGACTCAATTTCGTTGAAACGCTGTACTCCGGTTTTGTCACTATGCATCTACGGAGAGGCGTCACGATTAATCTTAAATCGTTTTTCAAATCTTTCGAAATAATAGGGAACAATAAATGGGTTTAAACGTATTAACGCGTACAATTATTCGTTTGCGTAATAATTTTGATTATTTCGTACCGATTATTATCGTTATTATTATTTTTATTAATTGACAGACGTTAATCGACAACGACGACGAATAATATATTAAAATCATTTATTGCTCTACATTACATTGTAACGTATATAAAATAATAGAGTAACTAATTGAAAATTACAAAATTCGTTTAAACGACCTGCAATAGTACAATCGTAAGTTATTATAAGTTCAATTATGTTTGAGGCCATCTCGCAGACATGACTAAACGTCGTATCTGGTGAACTCGACATTATAAAACAATAAAATGAAATTCCAGCTACGACCTTTTTATTCGCTAGTCCGTTTTTTTTCTCAATTCATTCGTATCAAATAAGTTATACGAATAGTGTACGCCATAAACATACAAAACCGTAAGTAATACCTAAATAACCGTAAAGTTTGAATCGAAAAACGTCGTACTTACCGTATCAATTTTACTAATTTGTTCCCCGTCGAAATGATTTAGAATTTTTTTTAAATATTTATTCGTAAAAATGTTATTCAAATACGTTTTTCAAATGAAAACGCGCGACACGAAATCGTTTCTAAAAAGTTGTCCATGGACTTGTGATGACCCTTGACCTCTACCGTGTCAAATTACGAATCGATGTTCAAAAATCGGGCTTACGTTACGATGTAGCCTTTGATTAGTTTGAATAATACGAACAATTTCGTAAACAACGGTACTCGTGTAGTTTCTTCAATAAACTCGCACGTAAAGCGAACGCGAAGTTATCCCGTATAATAAAAAGTTCATGTAACCTGAGCGTAATTTTACAATCGCCCGAATCGTGAAGGTGTCCAAAATCACATAAGTCTCGTCGTAACGCTTATAATACGACGAAAATTATTCACGCATCAGCGTTTCGTCAAAGATTGTATCGGTAGACGTAAATAAATCGACGGGGACAATTAAAAAAAAAGCGCCCGTATAAATGACCAAATTTACGAGTAAAGCCTACCAACCAAGGACTGCGCGCGCTACATAGAAATATTCGAATCACTCGTACGACGGGCGATGATAAATCGCTCACGGATTTAAATTTATTACGCCCACAGATTGCCACGATAATAAATCTAAAAATAACGTACGGCAAAAGCGAGCTAATCGAATCGTGCAGCTGACCGACACGGGACGAAGGAAATGCCTTATTCCGTTTTCAATCCATAAAAATAACAATCGATTTCGTCAACACTATGTACTATCGTTATAATAGACGAGGTCGTTTCAAAACTGTTCTAGATAAAAATATTATTACTCCTAATACTAATACATACTACTGCTACTACTAAACACCATTTTTTTTTTTACGTTACCGGCAATACTCTCACTGGCCCGGAAAGCCTGAAGGCAGTACTTCGGACCATTACTAAACACCTAGTATACTTATCACCGTCCTACCGAAAACGTAAAAACGACAACGACATTCGGCCGTCCGTACGAAATATATAAGACGGATAAGAACGGAAATTGTGCCGTTATTGTTACCGCGCACGTTAAATTCGTAGTCAAATTTCCGCGACTGGAACGAAACTATCGCGTACGTCCGTTTTAACGCGCGCGCGAGTTCCCCGCGCGCTCCCGTGCTAACGGCTATTTTTTACGATTATTGTTTTACAACGGCGTACGTATATATGTGATGGCTTTATGCCCGCGTAGGTGTGTAGTACCGTCGTAATCTTCTCGCGGTTATATCATAAACGTAATATTCGTACGGCACAACGCTGTTTTCGTGGCGTATTCTCTCGATTACGCGTCCAATCGTGTTCGCAAGAAGCGCGTCATTTTTCGTTTCGCCGTTCGTCGGCCGGCCATTACACGCGCTCGCTAACCGGAAAACCGTGACGCCCCGGCAGCACGCCACCGTTTATTGTACGAAAAAGCGCGGACCAGAGGTTGGGCACCATACGTACGACAAACAATCGACACGGGACCGGCGATATAAGGCGGGCACGACGTGTAAACACGACGTAAACATAAACGTAGGGGTACGAGCTCCCTCCACGAACGTGTTCATTATCCGCGGCGTATTCCGCCTTCCGCGCATGGTGCTGGCGATCAGCTCCAATGGGCAACGCGTCCCGTCCAAGCTTCCGGCAAGACAGCGCGCGCATACTTAACGTATTGTATCGTATCGTCGAACAATTTTCCGTGACGAAACGAACGCGACTATAACACGGGCGCGCGTTCAATCCGTTAAGGCGCTACATAAATACGTCGGCTGGCCCGTCCCCCACTTGGCTTACCGAAATAGTCTGAGCAAAAATTACTTACGTCACGTACGTTCTTCCCTGACGCTACACAACGAATAACGCGTGCACGATACTATTTATTACGTTGGGGAAATACCGAAGTGTCTGGCGCCTATTTTAGGTCCTAAAAATGTCCATCGACGAATTTGATTTTCGTTTTACGGACGACAAATAATCGATCGCGTTTTAACGAGCGCCGTACACGGAAGCTCGTGTTTGATTTATCACTCGGACGAACGTATTATTAGAGCCCGTATTATTTGGACCGTTAACCAACGAAAGATGATAATAATTGTATTTCGAACAAAGTGTATTACTATTATGGGACGTTAAGTCCGCGGTCAAAACAATCGGGAATCGTCAACATTACCGAGTAATTTCGAGAACGGCGTTAATCAAAACGTCGCTCGATTGATTTCGTATTAAAGGACATCAAAAACGATGTCGATACGAAATCTACACAAAAAGAAAACGCCGCGTCGTTCGATTACGATTTTGAACGCTTATAAATTATTAATCCGTTACGTAAACGTATACACGCGCAGCATTTTACTGGTTCATTTACGCATAAGTTCGGAGGAAATGCGTTTATTTCATAATTTAATTCGACCTTTTTACGAAACTGTGCACGAACGGTCCGCGTTTTTGCAACGACCAAACATTAATATAACAACACTTACCTGTATAAATATATAATTAGAGTTCGATATTTTTTAGACTCGGAATTATTTAATTGAAATTCGAGTTTTCCGTAAGTAATTATATAAAACGAATGGTAATTAAATACGACGTTTTATATTCTCGATATCAATGTTATGTAATAATTTTACGACTGAAATTATAAAACGTGTTAGCGGAGCAATTTTTTTAGAATTTGTAAAAAAAAAACATTATATTACGTTTCGAATATATTCTCGCCCTTATTATTTGATCCCGATCGCGGTTTTTGTGCGTACCGATAAATCTAATGACTATTATTTCAATCTAAATGACCTAGTCCGATAATTCCTATTTTTTTATTGTATATTACAGTTTTCATTCGACGGACAAAAACGAACTTGGCAACGACGCCTCTAGTAACATAAGAAATTATAATATCAAGATGACTATTTCTTTCATTGTTGCGTGTGTGTATGTATCGGAGCGCATTCAACCACACTAATTGAAACAGGTAGGTCTGGCTTTTATAAATACGTGTATAGGTTACCATATGTAGGTAACAACTTACAATCGTTAACAAGAAAGTGATCATGAACTCTATTGATATCGCCGCAGACAATAATGTATTGCCCTATACATAAATATAGGCGTGCGCACAAAACAGACGAATTTGTACGAAACGGCTGAGCCAGGCCATCGGTGCGCCGCTGTGGTCCACATAAACAGATGGTCGATAATTTTCCAACGAGTCGTCGTACGGTAATTGACGAAATATCTCGTTAACGTACGCGAATGGTTTGTCAGCCGAATATAAAAATATCAAACGACCGCCGCGAAGACATTATCGAACCTACAAGTACATAAAACGACGAATCGCGATTATCCATTACGGCGGACCTTCCCTAGCTTTTCCGGCGAAAGTCGAAACCTTTCAGTCGGCCATTTCGGTTTTTACGTTAAGCGGTATCGACCAATAATTAATAAATTTGATTACCTAAACGATTTGTTTACTACTAACAACGAACAATCGCTAACGTAAAGAAAGACTAATTCCAGTCTGTGTCAGCAAAATGACTACGAACGTTAGGAACGTCCAAATTCACTCCACGTCCCCTCCTCGATAAAAGCCCCCCCTCCGCGTTAATTAAGATTATAATATCGCGCGCCTAATACGAAATCACGAAAACCAAATAAATCGTAAATCCGAACCAAATACTTCCGAAGAAAACATTCTAACGGGTATATGTAACAATTATATAACGTTTTTTTTTCTTTCATAAACAGCATTTATAGCGCAATTTTCATATTTTTTTTCGTTCGTTCGTATTCGTACGATAAAAGCGTAAACACCTACGTAAAACGCGCTCGTTAGTCATCAATTCTGAATTTAAAAGACCTCCAATCCTACGTTTTCATTGTACTCTTACACAAGAAAAAATAACCGAGATGCAATTGTTCATCAATGATGAACGTACCGTAATATATTCGATTGCATAACGACATTACCGCCAAATGAAGTACCGACACGTCACTTTATAGGACATACGCCAAACGTAAACGTCGTTGAATTAACGAAAACATTGAAATATGACAAATAAAGAACAAGTAATATTATTCCACATATTTATATAAATATATAAATACGTAAAAAATTTACCAATGATAAGGTACCCATATATATAGACCATGCGTACTTATATCCTCAAACAGGTAGTATAATCTCTCCCACTTGTTCGCGTTATCTGCTACGAGGTTTCTTCTTTAGTTAGAGGCGTTGCTGAAGGTGAACGCGACACTATTGTAAACGAACACTTTTACGCTATACAGGAAACAGATATGCGAATGGCGTCGTCTTACATTTTTACCGACGGAAAAAATCGTACACGAAAACCTCGATAATGGCGAGAATAAGACAAATAGAAGCGCGGTACCCTAATTTCGTTAACATTTACCGTTGTTTAACAATAATGACGTGCAACTATGTAATATCTGTTAGTTACGAATGTACGATCGCTAATTGGCGCGATAATCTCGTCGGTTTACCGAATACGAAAACTTTTAACGACGTACCAAACATTTAACGAATTAATTCGATCGGTATATCGATAATACTTCGATTTTTATCCGTTTTCGATCGATATTTTTGTTTACTTCGAAAAACGTATCTAATTCACGTCTACGTGAGTAACCCAATTTTATTCGACACAACAAGTTGGCTACACGAGAAAATTTTAAATTTCGAATATTATGTATCTACACATTTTTGTTTGTCGCCATAGGTAAGAACGACGCCGAAATTAAACCAAAACGTAGAGTTATTGAACGAAAATAATTATTCGGACGCGTCGAAAAAAAATGCGAACCTAAATCACGGGAAAAACGAAACGTTCGTGCGTCGACCAATTGTTAGACGACGATTATGTCAACGGCGAATAATAAAATAAAAAAATTAAAAACATTAAACAAACCAACCCGATGAACTACTTGGGGAACCTCGTAACGATTTGTTTACGTAATTGGACTACATACAAACGCGTTATTTACGTTGTAACTCGAGTTTTTTTTTCGAAACATTCGATAATCCCATTGGGTCGTCCGACCGTACCGATATTCGTCAAAATCGTGAATTCGGGGGTAGTCTATAACTAGATGGCTAGGTAGGTAGGTAATAGTGCTCGTGATAAACACGCGGAGCGGTAATATTAAATCGGTTCGTTGGTGAATTCCCGTCGAAACGCTAAAGCCGCGGCAAGCGCACGGACGCGTCGTCATACGCAAATAAAAGCGTACGTGGCGGCCGTTACGGCGAGCCGCGGGCAACCGGCGAAAGCGAATCACTTTGTCCCGGACAGGTGGATCGCCGCGCGTACCTTATTAACCTTGGCCGAAGAGGATTTTTAACCACACCGATAAATATCGTCGCCGGCGCTGGTAGAATCTTAACTCGCGCCACGTGGGTCGGACGACGGGTGACGCCGCGGTAACGAATAATCGAAACGGCCGCGACGCGAAATACGTACCGCGAAATTGTTGGGCGCGAGTCCGCTTCTGACTTTCAGGTATTTCTTCCGCATGACTCGCCAAAGCACATAGGCCATCGTAACGGCCCATAAATAATTGTATTACCGTTGTTACGCGCCGAACACGCGCGGGATGCGACACGCCGCGCGCGATTACATTTCGGATTTCGCCGATTTCTACACCGCGATATTATTATAAAAAAAACCGTTCGTTTTCTCGTTCGCCGCCGACGAGACACACTTGACGAAATCGTGGAATCGAAAAAGTTTAATCCAACGACGACGACGACGACGACGACACCTGCGCGCGCGACGTACGTTTAAACAACATTGAAGCGTGTGCGGGCGCGAGAGTTTCGGTTCGTAGCGGCGGATCACGTGCTCCCACGACGATTGCGACGGCGGCGTGGTTTTGCGGTGGCGGAGGTAAATAATAGTCATCGGCGTCGGTGGTGTGCCGCGGAGGGAAAACCGGCACAAACGGCGAACGCTAATAATAAAGGATAAATACCCAAAAATCGTATTTCAATCGCGGAAACGACGGTTGGTTTTCGTATTTGGCGAACATTTTTTCCGATTTATACGAACCCGATTGTCCGAGGAATCGGTCCGGGCGGGAGATAACGGCCATTTCGTTATTATCCGGACACCGTCGTCGAAATCTATGCGTACGTGCGGACCTTAACAATTTTCGTAAATTTTTGCAAAAAATGTCGAACGAAATTCTCGCCGGCTCGTCATCGTTTATTGTTTTCGGTACGGCGTGTCCGTCACTGTTGTGGGTCGTGAGCGACAGAATACGCGACGACGACGAATTTACGCGTATTATCGCGTAATAATAATTATACGGGACGTACAACGTCAAATTCGGAGAGACAATAAATTAACGCCTATAATTAGGGCGGCGCTGTTACGAAACACGACGGCGTAATAAGTATAAACGACAATTAGCCCGTTCGATCCCGTGGCTGGGATATTGACGACTTCGACGTTCGAAGGAGTCGGTTATTCGAATGACCCGGGGCGCCACGTAAGTGGGTCGCCCGTATTTTTCGTCAAGCCAGGCGGTCCAATTCCGTTTTTCGTGAAATTCTCTCCGGCGGTTACAGATACGATCGCGTATACAATTGTAATACGTACCGGTTCCGCGGTTCGCGCGCCGGTTTTTCTCGAATGTCGGACGTGCCAGACCGTTTTTTGTACGCTCGCGAAAATCAATCGCGCTTATTACGCGACCAACGTTTACGTTTGACGAGAAGAAAAAACGAAAAGTCCCGACGGTCCGATCGTCTATTGAATTCGTATTCTTACACGCGGGGATAGTACAATCGTTTTTACGGGTATGTCGTACGATCGTTATTTTAAGAAATATGTAAACGGACCGGTAGCTCCGTACATTTGATGTTCGTTTATTTGTCGAATAGAATAATACGAACGATAGGTAGCAAACGTATCGTTTATTTTATTACACGCCCGATAATTTAAATGCCTAACGAACGTATTAAATTAAACGACAGTGGCGTATTAACAAACTTTTTTTTCGGAGGGGATCATAATAATGAAATAATTTTAAAACGCCAATATTATCGTATGCTGGGGTTTTATCGGAATTTTATTTGAAATAGTTTTATATAAAAATTAATTAACGAAATCGAAGGAATACTTCCGTTAAACGTAAAAACATTTTATTGTTTTCGTCGTAATTTACGAAGTAAACCAAATACCTACGATTATGTTATTAATGTGTTCAAAATTTGAGATTTTCGAACATTCTCTAATAGGGGGGAGGAACTTCTAACAACCCCCCTCCTATAAAACGCCACTGTTGAACGAAATAAAACGTAAAATTAATAAAAACGCGGGAACAACGCGTGGACTATTTTACGCGCTGTTGTCGCGTTATTTGATTAATTCGTTCCTACGTCCAGGTTTTTTCGATGAATAAAAAAAAACACGAATCCGAACGAAATCACGTGCTACGAAGTAATTTGATGGAAAACGGAAACCCGATTAATAGCGGGAACCGTACGAGAGCGAATTATTTCGTAAAACAACGTTGATTATGGTATGTTCAATACGCTTTCCGTTAGTAAGTATACTACGCCCTGTTCTGTACACGCAATAACGTTTTACGATAAAATATTTTTAATTTTAATAAAAAGTTCTAATAGATGAAACACGAAAGGAATTATATATATTAGTCGCGTTTACACGGAACTAATTTATTATTTCGACGTGATTAACGAATTAAAAGGATATTATTTATACTTAAATTCTCAACGGAATATCTAATGGAAATACATGGTGAATAAAATATTACGCGTCCAAGTACTGAATTAAAATTTTGACGAAAAACCGATAGTGATTTTTGCTATTAACGACACAATTCAATCGTTATTGACGCGAAACGTTCAATTGTTATTTTCGTATTGATATCTTAATTTTTTTTTGTTGTAACAATTACGATTTGTATTAATTTTTTAATTAATTGATATTTAATATGCGGACGTATACAATCAAAGTGCTTAATCTAAGCGGTCTACGTAATTTCCAGTCATTAAGTCATTTTTTAGAACAGATACCGAATGAGAATTTATTTAAATTATTATTTTATTTATACATTTTGTTAACCAATTATTATTTCATAATAATATACCAAATTGATTAAACCGTTATATCGTCTGACTCGCGCGCCTTTTACGAAATTATCACGGCTAATTAATATCGCAATTTTTATGGTAATGAAAAAAAACCTTTCAACATAAACGTTGTCTACAACAGCACTTCTTTGGCGCAATTAGTGAATACGATTATCGCGTCTTGTCCAGACGTTTCCAAATTGTTGAGCGCTAAATCGCTACTAAACACAGTGCCGATTCGCGTGTAATTTTGTTTTCCATCGCGATGATAAAAACTTGTCCCCTAAGTACGCGCTAGGTCTACAGGTGTAATAATTTCTAATTGTTTTTTATTTTTTTTCAGGATTTTTCGCTGTCGAGAAAAACGATTTCGCCCAAAACAACAAATGTAAAGATTAAAAATTTCGTTATTACTCTGTTTCACGTTTAATAATAATTAAACTATACACACACACACACACACATATATATATATATATATATCAATTTACATTCGCGTAATATTATGACCGTGATTTACCCGTGACGTGAGATAGACTATTTTATGCTATGTTTTAAGACCGTAAAGGTATTTAAAAAGTAATATTTTCATTAAAATATCTAACGAGCTACGAGTATTGAAATGTTTTATTCATTTAGTATATTTATTAGTCGTTCGAAGAATAATATATATATTATTAGTATTAGCTAGGTATTTGTTGTAACTTACGACCTTCCATAGTCTGTATTATATCTAATAAATAATAATATACCGAATAACTCGAGTCATACCAAGTTTTTTTATAAATACATATTTACTCGCGAACAATGTGAACGTGGCGTACACGAACGTAAATGAAAATTAATTAATTTCGAGAATTCCTTTTTAGACGTTTGTGCGCTATTGTGTTTACTTAAGAATAAATGAGTCGCCCTTGAAAAACGGATGATTGATTTTATAGGAGATCAATGAACAGTAAAACGTACGCTTAGCTTCCGAGGATATTTTCCGTCGTCAGAACGGGTATATTCTCTAAAAATATAATACGACTCGGAAGTCCGTACATCGAAGAGTAGCGGAACACGTCGGCACATTACAGTACGCATTGATACGTGTTAATAGGCAATTTCGAAAAAAGCGTAATTAAACGGAGATATATACCTTTCGTATACCTTATTCGATATATCTTTTCGAAGAAAATACGAAATTCGCTCGTACAACATTTAACGACCGTACCTATTTATCAGGCACATATAAAGTTGCGGGGGGAGGGGGGAGTCTGTGGAATCTAGACCCCTTCCTCGAAAATTTCTAAGTACCCTCTAATAAAATTGTGATACTCGATAATACCGATAAAATTTAAATACGCCGTATTTATTCGAACCACTCCCCCCTCCCCCGATCTCGAAATAAAGTATCGGATACTCCCTGCTATTGTATTCGTATTTTATAAACATTTTTATTTGAGTATTCGTTTTTAGGTATAAACTATAGTCGAATATATTTATTTATATATTACACCGATATTTCATATAATTATGAATGAGAAACGAGCGATAGAAATCACTAAATTCTATTATATGATAGCCAGTATTTACGCGGTACTATATCCTCACTATATAATATAATTGTTAGTGAATAATTGTTCGATATTATTAAAATGTTTAATCGCAGTTTTTTTTTTTGAAATCGTTCGATCGATCTTTATACAAATATAGATTACTTTTATAAAGATTCTATAATACGAAAATAGCGGATATTATATTTAAAACGTTTCAAAAATATAAATACGCGCAAAAATCCGTATGTATGCGCATTATACGTACGACACACCATGAAGCGTAAGCACGATGTCCGACTCGACGGGAGCAAATTCAGATGAGGCAACGTCTACATAGTTTAGATTTAAAAATAGACGTGACGCTGGAAACGCGCGTTTGAAACGGCCGTTTGAAATATTAAGGAATTACGTATGTTTACGCGTGCCTTACGATGTAGATTACATTACGCTTAAAACGTCCTTTTTTTTCCCCCCGGTGAATCGGCAACATCCCCGCTGGCTGGAAATCCTTTGGGCACTACTTCAGACGGAATTACTGACCTACCGGCGTGCGAATAATAATAATAATCCGACGACATAGACGCCCCCGTTTCGTTATTCTTCCGGCAGTCGAGAATATTTAAGTGATCGATTACGTCGCTTTATAAACGGCGTATGTTATTATTACCCAAAACAAAACGCCCGAAACACGTCGCTAAATAGCTTTCGACCGTACGGACCCGAGAAATTTTCGCGGCATTTTGGCCCGAACATTTTAATCGAATTCTCACGATCACGCTAGTAAAGATATTAACCACGCCCGTTAAATTACGCTATTATATATACGTTACCGTATGAACTTACGCTATAAGCCGACCCACGTATTTTGCAACAATCGCGAAACGTTTGTATATTAGGTGCACAAACGAATAATCCAAATTAGTTTAAGCAGCTACGAAATCAATTTTAAACTAAACGGATTTACCCGTTCTTATGTAATTATGCGTTGTTGATATATAGCTATTAAAAGTTGTACGAAAGGCCCAACATAACCGTCCGATGTATTCAATCCAGTAGAGTCGAAAATGGCAACAAATACGGTGCGTATCCGACACCGCGTTCTTTACGCGTTTCAACAAGGAAAAATTGCCGCAAGAGCTCGCGAATCCATTTGTTTACATTCTCGGCGAATGTGGTGATATCATATGGTATGTGCGCATTCTGGTTTAAGCGGTTTAAAAGCGGTAACTTCAGCTTAATCGACAGACAACGGCCTGTCGGAAATGCGACAACGATGATTTGGATCAGCTGCTCACTGAGAATTCGGTACAAACACAAAAAGAGCTTTCAGAACAGTTGGGAGTAATTCAACAAACGTTACTGCGGGCTGCTACCGATGTCAATTAATCTGCTTGGTCAAGAATTAGGAAGAACGCGCCCTTATACAGGCAATACGTACAACGTCCAGTAAAATTGTCGCGTGACAACGCCAGGCCACATATTGCTTCCAGTATAAAAGACGCGTTAATGAGTCTTGGGCTGGGGCGTCATGCAACACCCGGCGTATTCATCAGACATTGCGCCATCCTATTACCCACATATTCCCGTGGTTACAATATGCCTTGTCCGTTATGTACTTCCAATCAATGGATGAGATCCAAGAAAAGCTTGACGACTTTATCATATCCAAAGACATACAATTTTCCCGAAATTAAATTCATCATCTGCCTGAAAAATGGCTTATACGAAGCGGCGGCGAATATTTTAATTTACTTTCTTTTAAAGTAAACGTCGAATGTGGCTGAAAAAATTGGATTATTGTACACCTAATACGTATATATATATATATACACGAGGGACGTCCAAAAAGTAAGGTTTACACCGCGGTTTAATAATCGAAAAATGCCTATAATTAAACGAAATGTACAAGATACGTGTCGTTATTTTTCTACATAATCGTCTTTGAGGTCGATACATTTTTGAAGCCTGGAGACTAGCTTTTGTATACCCTCCACTCCACGCCTCCCGAAACCATTTTTCAACCGCTACCTGGACCTCGTGTACAATTCGTCATCTACCCAAAAACTCCTTCAATTGGTGAAATATATATGGGTAATCCGACGACGTCGGTTCCGGAGAGTTAGGCGGATGGGTCGCAATATCTCGTCCAAACGAAACGAGCAAATCCTGAGCAAGCCGGGCGGCATGGGGTCTGGGCGTTATCGTGAAGAAATGACACGCTACGAGTCATCCTCCTTTTGCCTTCGATTTTGTTTTGTTGTCGTCAACCTCTTCGGTGTCTGATAGGACGCTGAAACATTGACTGACGGTGGTCCCTCGAGGCGTAAAAATCTACCGACAAGATCCCTTTTCGGTCCCAAAAGACGGACGTTATGATTTTCCTTTCCGAAAACTGGACGTCGAATTTTTTTTTTATTTTAGTCGATGGCGGAACGGCTATGCCACCGCCTTCACTATAGAGACTGCCGTTTTGACTCGAGAGTGTAGTAGTGACATAGCCATCCTACTCGCCGGATCTAAAATCGGTTTAAAAAGGCTAATCCCCAGACTTCAAAAATATATCGACGGCGAGTCTGTAGAGAAATAACGACGCGTTTTGATACGTATCTTGTACATTTCGTTTAAATATACGCGTTTTTTATTTTTAACACATGTTTTAATCTAATTTTCTGGACGTTCCTCGTGCATTAATTTTTCATTATTGTTCCTCGCTGTGCCTTATGCGTCTATGTGAAACGAACGATTGCGTTCTAGTACTATTCGATATTATTTGTCCTTAAATTACAGAATATATATAATGTTATTATGTAATGAAATAATTTCAAACAACTTTTTATAAATAATTAAATTTAAAAATTGCCGATTTATGTTTATTTTATAACGTATAATATGTATTAATTTTGGTATTGATTAATATGGATGCTTGAGATCTAATAGGGAAACAATGTAAAATTCAGATGAGGTTATTTAAATATACAAATAAAAGCGTAGTATTATTGGGCCTTGTGGTCAATTAATATAATATTCGAAAACGAAACGATCACGAATAATATGTTCGTTTTAGATTACTATGGCGCGACCTAGTGATTAGATTCGTCGTACATACGTCAAGCACCGACGAGGTTCGAAAGGATTTAGTTATTTACCTCAGATTTTTGTAATACCGGCGTTAATGGTGATCAACGACGTACTTAGAGCTGAATTTTTTTTTTTGGGGGGGGGGTTAATTTTTAAATAAATTAATCGGACGACCCTAACGAAACACAGCACATTATAAACTTTAATAGATTATTCATTTTTAACGAACACGATATATTATAACGTGTATTGAAGTTGAAAAATATTTTAGTTTTTCATTGTTATTGACTAAAAATATACGTCTCGTAAGAAATTAATTTTCCTAAAAGTTTTCGGGGGGGGGGGGTTATCCCCAAAACCGCTTCTCCACGTTAGTACGCCATTGGTGGCGGTAGTTTTACCAAATTTATTTATCGGGCTCGTCACGACCATCCGCCTATATCGAAAAAGATAATTTGCCGGTCGATCGACACGGCGCGAACGAGAATATTTGCGGAGTTGGTCGTCCACAACGGAATTATTACTATTCCGGCGTATTTAAAATTATGGCGTACGATTGTTCGTCGAATACCAGAGCGTAACGACGTAAATGGGTGGGCCGTACTTGTAGTTTGTATTTATAGGCGGTGTTATGTTATCTCGATAATGTACGACAGAAAATGACTACAGTCGCGAACATTTCCGTACCGAGTTCTACGACAAAGACTCAAAAAAAAAAGGGAGGCAGCTGTATCGAAAAAACACCGATCGACACCGTGGTCGCTAAATTTGCCGTTCGAACACGTAACGTTGTTCAAATAATCGAACACGTTCGGTCGTCCTGTCCTTACGTTTTCGAAAGCGTTCCGCCGCAATTTACCAATAATCCATCGACGTTATTCGTTTACTTTGTCGCGTCTGTTCGTAGACACTGAATCGAAAACAGAAACCGTAATTATTAAACCCTCCCTCGTACGCGCGCAGTAGTTTACGCAATATATTCGCTTCGACGATTACTAATATATTTCGTATTTGCGTTACGCGAACGTAGCGAAATCGGTATTCGATAACTATTCGGAATACTTAGACGATACCGTCGTCGTACACATACACACACACACACACACCCCGACACTTTATTCGCAATATTCGTTCCCAATACTTTTCAAAAGCATTTTACCCGAGGTTGTCTACCAACGAGTGTACGACGCTTGCAACGTTTCAATATCGATATCGCGTAAACTACGACGTCACGTTTGATTTAAATGTACACAATAAAAAAAAAAAAAACTCCCCGTACTGTTTTAACGGTTATTTTAAGAGCGTATATTGTATTAAGGTTGTCCCGCCCAGCTCGGCCTGCTGGCGGAAGAGCGCCTACGGGCGTTTGAGGCCAGAAAGGGGCGGCAGCCAACGGTGATTTCGGGGGAACGATTCACTGGGACACGGGAAACGTCGCGGCCATTAGTCGTTCAGCAATGAGGGACGATACGCTGACCGAATGAGATCGGTCGGCTGGGATGCCCCCCACCCGCGAACAGTGGCCGCGGATGGACCTGGTCGGTGCTGCGACGGTGATTGGCGAGGTCGTACGTCAACGCGTTTTTGTGTAGGACCGATCGGTCGTACTCCGTTGCCCGGATGTTCGCATTGTGGACACGCCTGGTCGGGCAATGGTGAGGAAGACGGCACGCGTTCCACACGCTCTTTCGCTGTGAGGCGTTTGACCGTGAACGGGACGCGCTAGTCCGTCGGATTCGCGGCCCGGGCGATCTGGTCGAGCGCATGCTCGGTACTCAGGTCTACCAGGACGCCGTCGTTCGATTCGCCGAGTCGGTGATGATGGCGAAGGAAGTCGCCGAACGGCACGCTCTTGGCGCGACGTCGTGGCCGCAATAGTTGGCTAGGCCGCTAAATCGGGGACGAAAGATTATTTTCATTTTTCGTAACGGAAGATGTAAATGGCTGCCCCGTGGCAGGGGATTGTCCTGTCACCACACACCATTCACGTGATAGTTTTTAAGAACTATCGTGAACTAGATTTGATGTACGAGGGGGCGAGGTAAAAAAAGCGTGCGGATAGTTCGCGTTGCTCGCCCTTTTCATTAAGGATGATCGGATTGTAGATCCAATTTTGTAAACATTTTTTATTTTCAATAAACGATGGCGATTCACTGGTCCGAAGTACTGCCTTCAGGCATTCCGGACCAGTGAGGGTATTGCCGATAATGTAACAAAAAAAAAAAAGGGTGTCCCACCCAGACATCGACCAAATATTATTCGCGTAAATAATTTATTTTATAATTGTACAAACAAGCAACGTCGAATTACGAAGTTTAACATAGAGCTTAAAAGTTAGCAATTACTTAACCATATTGGACAATTATGTCCTAAGTCCTAATCTACTCAGTATATATTTTATAAATCACTTGAATCGATTTACAATGGTATAGAATGTGTAACAAACGACGTCGTTTTTTCGTTATAAAATATGTTTCAATTCCGAGTGAAACGAATAGTCGACGACGACGATTTTTGAAATATTTATTTGTTTGTTTTTAGTCAGTGAACAATTTTTCATTTTGTAGTGCACTGGATGATCTTAATACATGTTACAATAGCAAATTGTATCTAGTTAGAAGTTTCACATTTTTTTTATTTTCTCGGTATTTTCCCGAAGCATTATTAAAAACAACCCAAAATTGATGTTAAAACTGGTAAAATGATTCACATATTTATTAATTATAATAATTTATTGACATAGTTTAAAATTGTTTTTTCAATACAATAACTGATCGCTACTTTCAAATTTAATATAAAATAATAAAATTTCCGTTAAGTATCAAAAATTAAATTGATATCTACAATACCCTCGGTTCTTTATTTTTGATTTATATTAATACATTTTCAATATTAACATAAATTATAATTTATTTTACACGATTGATTAAATAATATAATATGTAAATTGTACATACATACAATGTAAAAAGAAATTAATTTTTTTTTACAACTTTCCTATAAATATTGCATACATATCTTTTGAAAAACATACAGACAATATTTTGAGTAATATTGTCAAATTTTTTAAACACTTTGCTAGTAAATCTGAATATTTCCCCCTTTTCATCTCCTTAAAAAAAATTTTAATTGGTAAAATTATAATTTTAAATTGAAGGATTAAATATAAAACAACAATGATATACATTTTTTTGGTTTTTCTAAAATTTATTGTAATGAATAAAGATAATATTACAATTAAATCTCAGAATTTCTTGAAACCTTTCTTTGCTCCTGTTCCCTTGGTCACTTTCAGTACATTAAACCGAACCGTTTTACTGAGTGGTCGGCATTCACCAACTGTGACAATATCTCCAATTTCGACATCACTATATAAATAATAATGTAATTATAATAATAATAATAATAATAATAATAATAATAATAATAATAATAATAATAATAATAATAATAATAACATACCGGAAACAGGGTGACAAATGTACAGACATATTTTTGTGTCGTTTTTCAAAACGATTGTATTTACTGATATAATGTAAATAATCCCTTCTGATCACAATAGTTCTTTGCATTTTCATTTTACGTACGATACCAGTCAAAATACGTCCTCTTATGGAAACATTACCAGTGAATGGACATTTCTTGTCAATGTAAGTTCCGTCAATAGCCTAAAATAAATTTTAATTGTAATTATTCTTATACATTTAACATAATTTAACGAATTAATTTTGAATTTGTTTAATTGACATAGTCCGATGACAAAATATAATATTTTGAAATTAAACATAAAAAATAATTAAGACTCAGGATTGTTTGTATATTTCAAATTATTTTTACTTTAAAAAATAGCTAAATAACATTTGAATGGAATTCAGAGATAAGATACATTATTTATAATACTAAAATAATTTTTAATCGGTGAACATAAAATAATAAAGAAAATATTTACATTTACTACCTAGCATAATATAAAATCAAATATCAAAGTAAAACTCAAATTAAACTTGATACATGATATGTAAATATTATTTTTGCATATCTATGTGTAAATCCTTATTTCTGAATCATATTAATATATAGACATTAACAATAGTTTTATTAACTATAGTCCAAAATAACACGTATTTAAATGTTAATACCGAGTGTATGTATCTACTGGGAGGTGAAACATTAGTACTTTTGATCAAACTAATTTCATAGACGAAAATGTATTTTGTGTTTATGAATGCGTACTTTATAGGTACACTCGAAATATAAGTTAATAATTTTTTTGTTCAACACGACTGTTTTATTAAAACTTGAATACAAATAGTTTAGGTTAAATAAAAATCTTTGATGAACAATTAGTTAATATGCTAGCTACTGACTCGTATGCAAAGTGAAGTTTTTTTTGATCAACAAAAATCTTAGCATTGATATCACATCATTCACGAATATAGGTAATAATGAAGACACTGAAGAACCTGAGTGCAATGTATTAAATTATTCAGAGGTTGTCAGTCAAATAAAACAATTAACAGATTTTACTCTTCAAAAAAGTGATGTAGATGGTTATTATAATCCACAGAAATTCATATTGTAAAAATTATTTAAATAGTAAAACAAATTAAAAATAATCTAACTTAATTTTCAAAATTTATGTATAATCTGTAAACAAATTATGGATTTTTTTAAACGCTTATGAGATTGTTTTTATAAATTTGAAATTGTACATACATTATTGCAAGTCATAAATACATTTTTTAGTATCTATAACCATATGTATTATTTATTTAGTTTTTCTTTTTAAAATTGAAATGTGTTCTATGTAGTGGTCACCTGGGAGGTATTGCACTTCTGTTAACAGTTTTTTGTCTAAATAGTGGTCATTATTCTGGTCCCTTCTATAACTGTTATATGAAAATTGTACTGTATTATATTAATATCCGAGTAGTATTTGTTGAATAGAAGACTCAAAATTACCAATAAGTATAATTTTACTTGTATACATTTTTTATCATTTAATTTGACAATTTGGTACAAAGATTCTAATAAATAATAGTGCATATTTTATTCTTGTTGGACAATTATTAATTTTAACTATTCACCTTGTTACAGAAAATAAATATATGTACAATATTATTATACTTAATAAGACACTATTATATAGTATTAATAAATTAATTACCCGATAAAAAAAAATAAACATGAATAAAATTTAACAAAATAAAAATTATAATTTCCTCAATAATTAAGAAAATATTTATAATTTGGATATTAGTCAGTAACACAATATAAAATCAAAGTAAACTTTACTCATAAGACCGTCGTGTTAAGATCATCATATATTGGCACAGTTTTAAATAATTTTAAAAATTAATCAGTAATAGATTTAAAATATTATTTTGCATATTGGTCAGTAACACAGTATGAAATCAAAGTAAAATTACTCATAAGACCGTCGTGTTAGCATCATCACATAATTGGTTTCATTTTACGTACGTTTATTATTTGAAGATACATTTAAGACGAAAAACAATAATCAGATAACATGTAATAAAATCAGCCATATTACTCATAAGACCATCGTGTTGTTATCATCATATTACTATTAAGTAATTTTGAAATTTTTCGTTATATTTAAAAATGAAATCATACGACTATTATGTAAGTATTGTTGTATACATAAACTTATGGTACTGAAAGTATCAATTATTTTAATTTCTTAAAACTAATTAATAAAGTAAAAAAATAATTATTAAATTCAAAATATGTAATAAAACCCACAGCGCAATTATATTGATTGTAAACAGACATTTTATAAATTGTACATTAGAAACCATGTATTATTATTAATACAAAATCAAAATATTAAAATATTAATTAAATTAGTTACATAATTTAAATACTGACTTCTCTAGGAGTTTTGAAACCTAAACCAATGTTGCGGTAATGACGGAGAGACTTCTTCTTTTTGTTTTCTTTGCGGTTCAAGAACACTGTTGGCTGTTTTTGGAAAGCTTTTTCCGTCTATTAATAAAAAAACGTATATTAAAATTTAAACGAGTACATAAAACACGTACATCGCCATGAATGATACGAGGTAAAGGCGGAATTCCATGTGGTCTGACGACGACGCGTCAACAATATCCAAAATGGGAATAACGTAATCATGGTGAGCGAACTTATAATTAGTAAGTAGCTAATTAATATTACCTGATCTGCCATGTTGAGTGGAGTACAACGAAAACAATCGAGGAAAACTAACGACTTCTAAGGAAGTAGTTCACCGAACGAACGACGGGAAAATTGAAGGAAAGTGTTCGACGCTGCTCTGAGCATACATAACCTTTAAAGATACGAACGTTGATCACAATCATGGAAGAAAACACGTACAAACGTGATTGATACAGAAGTCCGCCAAATTTGAATTTCAAATAATTAATTTTTAATAATATTTTAATATTAATAATACAATTTTTAAAATTTTGATTTGCGGCACTGGATAGCACTAAATATTCAATGTACACAAGACATTAAATATACCTATGGTAAGTCATTCGTCCACTTTACGCCACGACGAGTTCATATACGTTTATCATTTATAATATATGATTTTTTTAACGTTTTATAATTTAGGCATACTTTAAAGTAAAATTAAATATTAACTGCAGTATATAATGTATTACCTTAAAATATTAAACAAAACTTTGTAATATAATATTTATGAATGAAATTTCAAACTATAATGTATGTACTTATTTGCAATTGTATGTATTTACTTGTTTGTACAATTCTATAATAAAAATAATATTTACTAATGTCAATCGAGAACAAAATATGTATAATTTCATTAATACTGATTGTCAGATTTTTGGATTGATAAATGATATATACAATTTCTATTATTATTTATTAAGTAGTTAATTTAAATATAATATAAGTATTTTTCTAATTTTTAGTACTAAATTTTGATTGGTTCCTAATAAATTGTAAATTAACATTGGTAAGTTGAGCTATTCACATTTTATTTGGGTTATACGAATACACAAATCACATATGAATTTTATTATTATCTGTCAATGTATTTTATATGATAAAAATTATCGTTGAATTTGCTTCCCTTATTCTTTTTCAATTTTATTTAATATTATAATGAATATCGAAGAGTAAACGATAAAATAGTTCTTTCTATATTTACTATTCGATAATTTGACAAGCTGTAAGATTGTTATTATTCATTTTTAAAATATAAAACGTTTAATATAATATCGAAAAGGCACGTAAACACGATTATGAGCAATAATTTTTTAGGATACAAACTTAAAGAAAATCGTTTAACATAAACGTATCGTCATTAAAATTGTTGTATTATTGCGCTAACGCGGACGACGAACAGGCGAATGTACAAATTTGACTATTGCACGCATTACGCGCGGATCGATTTGACGAACAGCTGTGGCGTCTGGTTAATGCATTTTCGTGTTTGGTAGAAATAATGAATTGCGCCGGGCAAGTTTTTTTGAAACAGTGTTTTTCTTCCATGTATCACACGAATAATTCTTATCAGAAATACTCTATTGTGCGTGCGTGCGTACGTGTGCCCGTGTGTGTATGTATGTGTATTTGTGTGCGTGCCCGTTGTGTGCGCGTGCGCGTGTATATGAGTGTGTGTGTGTGTGTGTGTTTGTGTGTGTTTGTGTGTTCGTTCTTTTTTACTTTATGGGTGCTGGGAATATTCAATTAACTAATAATTTATTGATATTTAACATTTTATCGGCAACCGGGACGTACCTTTATAATTTTTGTATTGTTCACGTTTAGTTGAATGCTTTACGACGTGTACGCATGTTTACGAACGTTGTCTTCTTTGCCCATAATCGGTTCATAATTTAAAGTCGAGCGTTGTTCCTACTAATTTGTTTTGTGCGCTCGGATTTTTGGCTATTAGATTTTACGAAAACATTGTGTTCGCGTTACCGCGTCATGTACGTGCGCGTCTGAGTGTATTCGGGTTTTCTGACGTTTGGTGGACGTACGACCACGAAGATTGCGCTGTGCAAGATGGGCAGCTGCTTCAGTTGTCAGAGGGGTTCGTCCGGCAAGAAGGACACGACCAGCTCGCCGTCCAGCGCTGGTAACAACAAGGATTCCATGTTGCCAGCCGTACCCAACGTACCTATACAAAACATGCCGCCTCATGACAATATACGCGAGGTCAGGAACGGGCCGATGCCACCAGTGCCCGACCAGGAACCTTCCAACGCCACAAATGCTTCCGCCAAAATATTCGTTGCCTTGTATGATTACGATGCACGCACCGACGAAGATTTGAGCTTTAGGAAGGGAGAACATTTGGAAATTCTGAATGACACGCAAGGTGATTGGTGGCTAGCGAGAAGCAAAGCCACCAAACAAGAAGGATACATTCCTTCTAATTACGTGGCGAAATTGAAGTCTATTGAAGCCGAGCCGTGGTACTTTGGAAAGATCAAACGAATCGAAGCTGAGAAAAAACTGTTGTTGCCGGAAAATGATCACGGAGCATTTTTAATTAGAGATTCAGAAAGTAGACGAAATGATTATTCATTGTCTGGTAAGTAAATTAACTTTATTATTATTATTACTATAAATTATTATTAGTCAGTAGTAGGTACCTTTGAGTATACTGACTATTATAGATTAAAAGAAACACGATTCAATTGTTGATTGAATACTTGTTCATTAAAATTATTGCTTATGAGATAGTTGTGATTTTGACACAAATATTACTTAGGTATTTGAAATATTATTTTTTTGCTGAAATCTAAGTTTGAACATCTTAACAGGAAAAACAAAATTCACGAATTAAATTAAAAGTTGTTTTAATTAAAACAAATTTAACATTGACACAAATTATTGTTTCATAACTGATATATTGTTTTGAATATTATAATTATATTAAGTATTTATGACAGCATTTAATTCTTGATACATAGTAATTGTCCTAGAAGTTGGATAATTGGCTTTATATTTATGTTTATTAAAAGGAAATTATCGAGACTCTTGATATTTTTGTATTAGATTATTATGAACTATGATAACTTTTAATTAAATATTTAAGTTTGGATATGTGTGTGTGTGTGTGTGTGTTTGTGTGTGTGTATGAGATTGGTCTTTAAAATATTTTGAACAAGTGTCATCATAACAGACAGTGTAGTACCTTTTATGAATAATTGATTACTTATTTAATTCATGTAAGATTTTTTATTACCAATTTGTATATGTTATAAGTAATGTTTGAATTGTAGATAATGCATCGGTTTAAAAAATATCTCTGTATTATATTATTAGACAGTATTATTTTATTAAGTATTTATCGTTTCCTTTAAATAAACTCATTTTTGTTTTTAATTATTTTTATCACAAAATAAAATATAAATTATATTTGACATACTATATGTATATACTGAGACCTTTAGGTGAGATTATTGGTAATTTATATCTATAATAAGTAAAAAGATGGCGATTAAACTTATTTAGATGTTAAATACAAGACATTTTTTTGGTCTTGATCCTATTTCTTTATTTAATTAATAGAAATAGAATTTATTATACTAATGATGGACACAATCAAATAAATGTTAATAGTCAATAAGTATATTAATCAATAAATAAAATATCCTTAATATTTGTCCAAAGTTAAACAATATTTGAATATTGTTTTACTAATATTTATCAATATACTATATTAATTAATAAAGAATAAATTTGTCAATAACTAATATAATTTGTAAGTTGACTTATGAAAAACCATTCAATTAATAATGAATAAATTAAAAATTTACTATTTTGTAAAATAAAAACAAACTGTATGAATTCTTCTTTCTGTGTTAATAATTTAATTAATATAACTAATTATATTAGTTATATTCGTGTTAATTATTTAAGAATTTTGGATCTTAATGCTTATTGTTATGATTTTATAAATTAACCCATTTCCATCTACTGTAACTTAACATATATATAATGGGTAAGCTACAGTATTTTTTTGTGCGCAAATATGAGCATGTTCAAACATGATGCGCCCACTGACCCCTCCACTCCACCACAGATAGCCTCCAATAATACCATAGTTTAATGCCGAAATATCGCTTATTCCGTTTATTAGCGATTTTGGAAAAGTTGTTTCTTATTTTGACTGCCAAACAATAAATCCATCAGTCTTATAAGTACATTTATACTATCTAATGTTTTATTTTTCCAAATTTCTTTGTGTCATTATATTATTGGATTAATTTAAAAGCACTTAAGCCCATGTTTGATCATTATTTGCTGATTCATCATATGTTTGAGTGCTCTTAAACTAAGAGGACTTAGCATAAAATTTTAATTTTTTGAAAACTTAGTTCATAGTGGAAAAAGGTTAATGTTGTTTTTGATAAACTTGTGCGTACATTTATAATTTATGCATGTTTTTTAATAATATAAAATCATATTAATGAATCCTACTTTATTGATATTTTTAGTTTTGTCCTGTTATTTTTTTACTATTTCAATACACAGTTTTTTTTTATTATTTTTGTGTAACAGAACACAGCTAATATTTAAAGTGATGTATAAAATCTAAAATCTAAAGTTAATATCTTAATGTGGTTATTTGTGCTTTGAAAATCTTATGTATTTTATGATAATTATATATTATGATTTATGTTAATATTTATGTACATTGTATTATTTAATAATATTACTATTGTTAAATGCAAAATGAGTAATACTAACGAATTATATATATATATATATATATATATATTGTTTTATTTATTTATATTTTTTCAATTTAGAAAAATATTTTACTAATTTTAACATTTAATTATGTTTTAGTTCGTGATGGTGATACTGTTAAACATTACCGAATTAGACAATTAGATGAAGGTGGATTTTTCATTGCAAGACGTACAACTTTTAGAACTCTACAAGAATTAGTAGATTACTATAGTAAAGATGCAGACGGTTTATGTGTTAACTTACGTAAGCCATGTGTGCAGGTAATATTTAGTATTAATTTAACAAACAAAACATGGTTTAGTTTATAGTTATAAATTAAAATTCCTATATATTTTGTTAAATTAATATTCAAATTGTACTTGTCTTTTGATAGGTTGAGAAACCAGTCACTGGTGGACTATCTCATAGTACGAGAGATCAATGGGAAATTGATAGATCTTCATTAAAGTTTGTCCGAAAATTAGGACATGGTCAGTTTGGTGAAGTTTGGGAAGGCTTGTGGAACAATACAACACCTGTTGCTATAAAAACATTAAAGACTGGTAAATTATTTATATAATCAATAAAATTAATATAGTTTACTAAAATATTTGTTTTTGTTTTTAAGGTACTATGGATCCCAAAGATTTCTTAGCTGAAGCACAAATTATGAAAAAACTCAGACATACTAAATTAATTCAATTATACGCAGTTTGCACTATGGAAGAGCCAATTTATATTATTACTGAACTTATGAAAAATGGAAGTTTATTAGACTTTTTACAAGGTAGCAACATTGCAAATAACAAATTATAAATTATAAACATTAATTTTTAATTTTTTTCAAAAATTGAACAATTGACACAAAAAATGTGACATTGATATATTTGATAAAATGTTCTTTAATAATATACAAATGTTTTTATAGGTAAAGGACGGGGTTTAAAACTTCAACAGTTAATTGATATGGCAGCTCAAATAGCTTCTGGAATGGCATACCTTGAATCTCAAAATTACATTCATCGTGATCTTGCTGCTAGAAATGTTCTCGTTGGAGAGAGTAACATTGTCAAAATTGCAGATTTTGGTCTCGCTCGTCTCATTAAGGTTAATATTTGACAAATCATTTAATGATAAACTGATAAACGAAATATTGATATTTGTTTTTTAGGAGGATGAGTATGAAGCGAGAGTTGGTGCTAGATTCCCAATTAAATGGACTGCACCAGAAGCTGCAAATTACAGCAAATTTTCAATAAAATCTGATGTGTGGTCATTTGGAATTTTACTTACTGAACTGGTTACCTATGGACGTATACCATATCCAGGTAAATATAGAGATTATTTTATTCAGTAATTGTTAAAAAGAACCTCTTATAATATATGTATATTTTAATTTCAATGTATTTAGGTATGACCAATGCTGAGGTGTTGCATCAAGTTGAACATGGTTATCGAATGCCAATGCCACCTAATTGTCCAACAGCATTATATGATATTATGTTGGAATGCTGGCATAAAGACCCAATGAAGAGGCCAACATTTGAAACACTTCAATGGAAGCTGGAAGATTTTTTCACAATGGAGGGGTCAGAGTATAAAGAAGCATCAGGTTACTGAAATCACGCCCGCCTCTCGGAATGGCCTATTACTCAACAGGCTATCGCTCTACACGGTGCTAATCCCCAAGCAGCCGCCATATACATGCAACACATAGCTGCGGCTTATTACACACATAGACAACAGCATCATTTGCACAATATTTATCATTAACACTGTTAAATACATCTTTGACCATCATTACTTTTGGTAAGTCATAAATATTTATTACTTATGTTTCTTTTGTGCTTATTTTAGGGTTTATGAGTAACTTGTTTTTAAACTATTTAGTTTTAGATAATCTTTTAATTGTATTACAAATTATTAAGTACTGTTATTCTATTCAACACTAGATTGTTAACTACTTAGATTTTTTTATTTATCAATTCATTTTTACCTAGCCTTGTAACTATTTCATTTTAAAAGAATATTTAATGAATTTTGTTTTATATATCACAATAAATAAATATGCATATTATCGTTATATGTATAAGGATAAACATAACTCAACGAAATATGTTTCAAATGGAAAAGTTATGTTTGCCAATAAGTTGTTGTTTTTGCAGTATAAAAACAGCCTTCGCTGTGTAATTTTTTTAAACTGTGATTGTATTGCTAATGATATCAAACATAGAACAAATGTATTATATTTAAAGAAGGAACGATGGATTTTTTTGATAATCATTGTATATTATATATTATGCAGTTTTTATCTACACATGGTACTAACTATAAATTAGTAGAATTCGTTTATTCATCGTCTGTCTTTAATATATACTCACAGTTTGTTCAATGATATTAAAAGTTATATCCGTGAGATCAAAGTTGTTACAATTAATCAATTAATAGTATCAATTAAACCATTTTATATTTTTGTATATTTTAATGTATTCAATTCTTTATGTTCAGTATTAATACAATAATTTGTTTTTTGTAATTTACACATTACTGTTAATAACTTATTAAAGTTAAACGAATAATTTTCTACAACATTATTAATATATTAATCAACAATAATTGGTGAAAAAATATTTTGTAAGTGACGACAATGTTTATTATATTTTTGACATATATAATATGCCATTCATTAAGTTGTATATTTAGTAATTTCCAAGCATTTTACAATCACAGTGTTTAAAAAAAACATTATTTAATCTATTTAAATATCTTTACAATATTTCTTAGATCGCAAATTACAAAATTGATTTTTTATTTACTGTTTACCATTACCATTATTATACTGAAATGTATATAATTTTCTTTAGTAACTTATTATATTTTTTTTTCACCGTCACAATTTTATATATTTTTTTTATGACTAACAAAACTAATTTTGTGAAAGTACAAAAAAAATATCCAAAAGATGTTCTAAGCTACTATGACGAATTAATGCTAAAACAACTAAGTGTTCATAATTACAGAGCGATTTCGAGAGGTTTAATTATTAAATAATAATTAATATCGATAAAAAAAAATTGTAAATAAAATCATTTTGTTCTCATTACGAGGAGTTTTTATACTAGCTATTCAATATTCAAATGTCATTATTTAACTTTTTATACTTTTATGTGCATACTAGAATAGAATGATATATAGCGATTAAATAAATCGAACAAAATAATTTTGTTTTTACCTTTTTTAAACTCGAACATATTTGTTTAATTATTATTATTATTATTATTATTATTATTATCATCATTATTATTATTACTATTAATTTTTTTTTGTATTTTCTAGTTCCTTAAATTCTATTTGTTTACAAATGTGTTAACATGTATATTCCAAAATTTTAAATTGTATAGGTTTATAAAAGACATCTTATTGCAATCTTAATGACAAATTACCTAATTATTATTATTGTTTTATTTGTACATAATGTTTAAAATATGATAATTATGAAAAATGATTAGTAATATATTATAGCCTTAACTATTAATTATTATTATGGGATATTTTATTAAAAATAAAATTTTACCTACAAATAATATTATTTAAATTTTTTTCCTGATTTAAGTTGATTAAAACACGCATAAACCTGGTTTGTCTTGAGTGATGTACACTTAATTAAAATAAAATGTTATCGAATTAGTACACTATTTAAATAATTAAATAATTGAGCTTAAAATATACGTAGATATTCTCTTTTAATCAATACAAACGCCATATATATATTTTAATTTTTTGTGTATTGTATCATTTTAGATCTAAAATCTAGAAACAAATTTGATTGTCTAAAGTGAATTGTATATAGTATTTTGAAAGTAGATTCGAACTTGTATTATTTTTTCTAGATTTTCGTGGAAATTGATTTTCATTATTTCGATGAAAACTACGTTTAAGCACAATGCAAATAATCACATTTTTGAACATACGTCCTAGTATGTTGCGAAATAATGTAGGAAACATTTAAACGAAAATGAACTTCCAGTCATTTTCCACCGATCTAGATTTTATGTTTACAAATCTTTTGTCAGAATTAACCGCACGTTTTTTTTATTTAATTAATCAAACTAAATTTACGTTTCGATTCCACGTGATCAAGGTGATTGCCAGGGCAGGCAAAGCACAGTCACAGTTTTAGGCCGTTTCATGTCCAATATAGTTGGTTGTTACGGACAAAACCGTTACTAGATTTTTTCGTTGTTGGCTACTGCACTATTATGGATAAAGCAGGCCCCCACGAGATGAATGTGGCCAGGAACCGGGTAATCATTAATCGGTCTCATTGTCCGACTATAGTCCGGAGATATCCTAGTGTTGGACACTGGCGGCCATGGTAACGGTAGGCACGCCACCCGCCGCGGGCCTGAAAGGCCGAAATCGTTGATAACTCCGGTCGGTCTCCCTCCCCCTCTCAACGTATGTGGAGACATCAGAAAGAAAAGTCACCAGGGAGTTGATAAATTGGAGATGCTAGTGAACGAGGCGAGCGCTCCCCGTCCAACGTCCTCAACGATGGTGCCGCGGAATCGGAGCGATCCCCCTGCACCCGGTGTCGTCGTATACCACCTTGCCGCACGGCCGTATTCATGTGATACGCGGTTGCCGTTTCCGTCGGTATATTTTCGAAATGAAAAGATCGTAACCAGTCGTACAAATCAACGAAGGACCGGAATCGGAAATATGGATTTGACGAAGTAGTCGATTGGTTTCGACGAGCCGTGTGTACATTCGAAAACGTCGCGAACAAAGGTAGTTGGAGGTTTTAGCGTTTTTCGAAATAACGACTAAAAATAAACGGAAAACAAAAAACCGTTTTTCGTACGTCGTTTCATCGGCACGGATAGGAAATAAAACGCAGCGTTGTGTATAATATATACATATACATATATATATATATATATATCAGTTACGGTTAGAGTAACGATTTAAAATTATACTTTCGTTCGTACAAAACTGTATTTGTTTATTTATTGCTGTTAAATAACAACGATTCCGAACAAACAACAAGCGCGTTTCTCTGGAGTAGTACTTACAATAACCGATCACGTCGTATTGCAAAACAAGAAAAAATATTTTTCACGGTAATAAAGTTATCGGATGAATGCGCGTTACGTACGCGGATGTATATAATAATAATACGACGTTAGTGTTTACAATAAAATTCGTATGTATACTACTCGAACACGGGCCACGGTAATTAGTAGAAGACGACCATAATTTTCTATAGGGGAATTTTTATAAGTGTACAATCGAACAGGGAAAACGCGTTCGCGAAACGACGAAATATATTCGCCGCGTTCGTTTTTCGCTTTGGAATCTCTACCGCCTGAATAATACAAACGGAAACGCGCGTACAGTATTGAAATTCCGTATATTTCAAAATTCGAATAAACAATGTACATCATATACACACGCGAACGTACTAACAAGACGTTTTCAATCGTATTACATATGTTGGTGTGCACGGGATGAGGTGGGGGGCGAAACTATTTACCGTCGATAGCGTACCGCAAATGTGGAGGGCGACAATCGGCGGCGGCGGGGATGGAATTTACGATTCGTTTCGATCAATACGACGGCGCGGGCACCGATCGGCGTTCGATTTTCTTCGTTGTTGGCGTTTGAAATTCAAAGGGCACAAAAATAACGCGCCGGCGTACGTCCAAGTGTACCCGCGAACCGGTAAAATGTTGCCCGGGGTACGACGTCGCGGAGAAGCGGTGGTGGGAGCTGTACGGCGTCGCCGATCCTTTACGAGGCTGTCACCGCGTAAGTGACGCACGACGGTGTCGTCTCGCGCGCCAACGGTGTCTACGCCCGTGAATATTGTAAACACGGCGGCGCGTTGGTAATAATAACGCGGTAGACGACTCCCCGAGAACGTCGGACGCCCAACAAGGTACGGCGGCTATTTCCGTGTTGTAACGTGGTGTTCGAAACGGGTGAAGGGGTGGCGTATGACGTTTATTACGATTCCCTCGCTGGAATTATCGAATTTCTCACGTCGCCGAAATTTCTGTAATCAAACGGCCGATGGTGCTCCCCCCCACATAATTGTCGGTTTATCGTGACGTCGTGTAATATACAGGCGAGTTTCGAAGATATGTATTCTAATCGTATTTGCGGTAAAAATTGTTTTAGTCGTAACAGAGCGATTTTGATGGGGCCGGTGTGGGGGGAGGGAACAAATGCGGTGGAATACGGCGTATACGCGCGTACAACGTCGCCGCACTAATATTTACGTACAAGCACCGCTACGGACAATAACGACAACGATTTAACAGACGCTAGACAAAAGTCGTACACTTAAGAAATAGGCAGTCTTATAGAGAATCACTAAACGACATGATCTAATAACTAGATTAAACAAAAAGAGTAACGAAATACGCGGCGTTCGTCGTATTGTTTCGGTTTTTTTTAATCGATTTTGACGTATTACATCGTTATTATTCGTTCCGACAATTTTGATTTAATATTTTCTAGAAAAAAAACGATCGTAAAAAGAAAACGTAGCGCAACTAGTGAACGCACGTTACGTCCGTTATTATTAATGCCGCTAATTTTTATAAACAGTACGTACCTACACTTAGACACATATTACGATTAAGTATCTAAACATTTCACTTTATCACAGATTTGACGTAGCAATAAATTATTACTTTTATTATAGCTAGGTGTAACGTAATAACACACACACACACACACAAACACACGTAGAGATTGAATAGTTGTTAACCGAAATCGAAAATTAAACTAAATGATTGGCGCACGGTTATTGGGAAACGTGGGTCGCTGGACGCCCGTATATATATAAATATATAATGTTAGTATTTTATACATTAGAGAGGCGCGACGATTAGAAACGATTGTTAATGTACACGGGTAGAGAGCTAAATGATTAGAAACGATCGAAAATAAATAACGCTAGGTACTTGTACGATTTATCGGTTTAACGTACGAATTGTTAACGATACAAATAAATAATTATCGTTAACAATCGTATCGTTCGAGCGGTCGTCCCGTTCGACGTTTGTTGTACGTGATTTCCACAGGCGTGTACGCAGACGTGTTTTTAAATCGATTAGCATCCCGTCGCTTCTTTTCGAGAGAATCGATTCGAACGGTTATATTTTATCCGATTGAAAACGTAATTGGGGACGTACCGACGTTTATTGGAATGTTGGTTCGAAAATGAATATATATATATATATATATATATAAAGTTATTTCGTTCCGAGTTTTGACTTTATACGCGCGAACGTTGGCTATGTCGTCGTATTTTCTATCGAAACGGTTTAAATATTATATTTAAATACGTACGTCATTGTTTACTTTAAAACGCGTATACGATTGTTTCGTTGATAATAAGTAATAACTAAACGAATTCGTTGTTAAATGATTTTTAATAAGCCAACAGTTTACAAATTCGAAATATTTCGTCGTACAATTTTATAAGTATGTAGAATTCTGAAACCTATATATGCTATACGTTGATTGTAACATAGATAGTTTTAAATATTTTAACTTAAAACTATTTAAAAGTGTATAAAGTCGAATATTACATTTATTCCGTATTTTCCTAAATTATGTACCAAAACGTTGAAAATCCATTGTTTTCATAACGACGCTGTTAATTTGAATTAATTAAAAAAAAAACGGATTAGAAATACAATAAACGAAATAGAATAAAAATCTTTTAGAATATTTTAGTTTTAAGTCCACGAAATTAAAACTCGTATATTTTGCGGGATATTGAATCGAATATTTTGACATTTTGAAATATAATAAAATAACTGGAGGTGTTTCGAAATTTTATAATTTAGCGATGTTTAGCGTATTATTTGATCGACGAACTTCGATACAAATATTTATGATTTTTCGAAAATCGTATCAATTATATAATCGTACGATAATAAATGATCGAAAAGATCGAATAATTACTATTTCTGAATTTCGGACTTCACGAAAATACTACGACATAATAAAATTGGTTTTGTCGCACGTTTTTGAAAATGGTAAGCAGCTGTGTTCCAGTGTTATTAAATTTCAGTTTGATAGAGTTGATCCAAGCAACTTTGTTTTTGCGAACGAAAAATATTTAAAAAAAAAAATGGCTTTACCTTTAGGTCGTTTAATATGATAGTCGAAACGTAACGTAATTTAATGCCATAAGAATATTCGAAATAACCGTTAAGAATATAATTCTTCGGAGAAACGCTTAAAATAACCGCAGACTCTATGTTGTTTGGGCGTGAAATACAAATGGATTTTTGATATGTTAGGATCGTTACACGTATATAGGGTATGCACCTAATATAAAATGGACAAACGGACTATATAAAAGATGATAGCGTTAAGTAAAAACGTCTATAAACAAAATAGTAACGCGTGCGCGCGTCGGAGCCGTGTGGTCTACAACCGGAACGCGATTGTCATCGACGCATAATATTCGGGAACGGTTCTCGATAATAATCGACGCCCGCGAGTTATATTACATATATCACGACGAATCATATTCGAAATCTAAATCGCGAGTTTAGGTAGGTAGTACGAACGGAACACAAGACGTTTTAGTGACGTTGGTGTCGACGAATCGTACCCGAACGTTTGGCCTAAAGTTAGTCCGAGTGTTTTGGGGTTTACGGGCGACGGAGTTTATTCGAAAAAAATAACGACGTCTCCGAAAAGCATTTGGCCGGTGACCGACGACGACCGCCGTTCAGGAGCCGACTGGGATACAAAACCGGTCCGGTGCGTACGATTCCCGACGCGTGATAATAATCGTACGAAGACTAGCTACTGTACATATTAAGTTCGGGCGGAACGTTAACGGTTCGGAGAACAATCCGTTTTCGCGTCCGATCCACCTCCCCTCCGCCGGATTTCCCCACCGCCCGTGTTCAATCGAGCACGTTTTCACGGTGAAGGACACGACGGGTCCCAGACGTCGTTCCCTTCGTATATTACGTAGGATGGCCGGCAGTGGCGGCCACGTGTCCGTTTATTTATATTATTACGTATAATAATCGCGAGTTGGACGAACACGTGGTACAAACGATGGCCCGGGGGAAAAGGGACACGAACATAATACGGCGTTATAAAAATGACGGTTTGGTTGGTCCGCGCACGAAGTCGCGGAATTCGTAACGTTAAGTGCAACTTGTAATCGTGGGATTACGACGGGGCTCAGGTGTTCCGTTTCGTTTCGATTCGCACATCCAGTGTGTTGACGGGACCGGTTGTCCCACCGGATAGATTCGTCGTCGTCGTCGTCGTCGGGTCGTCGGGTCTTCTGACTGGAAAACGGGAACGCAACATCGGTATTTCGACGGCGCGCTCTTCGGGTATGGCCAACGTGACGTACGATCGGGACAGCTGCGGCAGTACAAACGCGTTCGGGCTCGGCGTCGGTACCGTCAGAAACGAATCGTTGTTGTTCCTGACCCGTACCGGTTCCCTGAATAATTGACCGCCGCCGCTTCCGGCGGCCGCGACTTTGGACTCGCCTTTCGACTGTTGCGGGCAATTATTGGACGTCGACGACGACGGCGACGATTGCCAATCCGAAAATGGTTGCAACTGCTGCGACTGTTGCTGTTGACCGGCGGTGTCCGGGTCGTCCGCCACGGGCCGCTGCGAACCGGAACTCCGGACGCTGTCTCCGCCGTTCACCTGGCGATTGAAAACAAATACATCGATCAGACGGACGTGGTTAATACGCGTTCGGCATACGAGCTGCGCATAGTGTTTCCGATTTGAATGCGCCGGTAATGATTCCCGGGCGTGCGCGAACGAAACTCCGAACCATTTGTAACGCTATCGTTACGACGAGTTATCGACGTTTAATCGAATCGGAAACGTTATGAAAAAAAGTTAAAAAGTTATTCCGCGTATATACTTACGGATAAATTTCGGTTTCTAGACTCGAAATGAGGTATCATAAAAGTTGGCATCAACGTCGGAGGAACGAGAATGTTCGACTCTTGGACGGTTTGACGTCTTCTCTGGGACGGCACGATCGTCGGTTCCGTGGACCGACCACTCCAAGAGTTGAAAGAGAACCGCCGTCCTTGGCCTATTTGGGATAGAGGGGTAGTTGGGTTTGGAGGGGGAGGGCGAGCGAGGTGGAAAATTAATCTCAAAAATTAATCGAAAACGGTGTACGTAATTTAATTGGTATTATTGGTTATACTTTGGTATAGAGGCGAAGGCGGTAGACTTTTAAACGTGAAATCAGCGGGTAACGAGTACTCTTTACAAAGGGGATTTTGATTCGCGTACTCGTGATCGAGTGCCATCTGAACTAACTGTTCTTCTTCTTCGGCGGCCATTTCCCTTTCCAACTGATCCTCCATATCCATCTCGTCTTCCATCTAGGAACAATGTAAACTTTCAATTAAAATTACGTTCGTTTTATATCCAGTAGCAAATGGGTACTAGACAAACCGATATAGCGATATTTGTTTTCATGGAAATTCGGGATTAATTTTTTACGAAGAATCAATAATACGGGCGGCTAAATAGAAAAAAGGCAAATTGTTCGTACTCAATTTAAATTTTACGAAAGAATCGCGATTAACTTCAATATTGAAGAATCTTAAATGTTCAGAAAAGTAAAAAATCGAAAATATTTTGAACGCCTTTATTGAAAACAAATGAACGTAGCGTAGCGTAATGAATTGATCGTTTATTGGTATTCGAATTTATTATATGTATAATATTTGTTCGTATTTATTTTCATTATTATTTATTTGCATTATAGTATTATTATATTATTTATACGTAATACGCTTCGTATAATATTTTAAGCGAAATTTATCGGATACTTTAAACGAGTTGTATCGGTAGTTCCGATTCTTATAGAATTTCAAAGGAAATTCCTAAAGTTTGGCATGAACTTTCTAAAATACATCATGCGTTAAGTATTATTATCGTTATGTAATGTCATTGCTTTACGCTCGACTTCCTACAGGAAAATACGCAATAAAAAAGTAGAATTACTTTCGTTCTGATACCGAATACACAATATGCCGTACTAAAGGCATTTGGGTTTTAATATTATTTCTTTTACGACGGTGTTTTTATAAACTCGTTTTAATTTTAATTCGAACGCCGGACCTTTGTCGAATATTTCGTAAAATACGAAATCGTTAATATTGTACTATCATCTAGTAGCCATGGGGATAAACCATTCCATAGTTATATATCCGGACGTTTCACCAAAAATTCATCCAGGACGTTTTAATGGTTGTAACTTTGACTTTATTATTACACGACATTGTTCGAAATACTATTCTCGTACGATATTTGAATTATATTATAATATTGTTGTGTTAGAATATAATTAAAAGTTTAGCGCGCTTAATAATAATATATTAGCGGGCATTTTTTGTCAGCAGCGATGGCAAAAGTTGTGACACGTAATCGATTAGATTATAATTTATTTAACTATTAATTGATTAATCGATGATTTGTATATTCCTCGGAGATCCGAGTTTTGTTACCAACGAAAAATATGTCCAAAATAGCACGCGACCTATACGAGCGGGTTAATATATTCTTAATAGTTTCATAAAATGATCATAATTCGATCGTATCCGAATAAACGGTAATCCTTTGGACAAATAAAATCGTCGTAATACATTTTTATATCGTAGTTAATTTTATGTTTTGTTTATAAAATCGATATTTTTTCGCTTATATATCCTTTGTCGAATCGAATAATGCGTACAAGGCGAATAATGGTTTACTAATATTTAATGTAAGTTTCGTAGAACGGATTTAATCACTCGCGGCGCGTTCACGAATATTAGTTTTAAAAAAAAAAAAAAAAAATACTAAATCGTCGCCAACCGGCTAAACTATACGCCATAAGTATAGGTCGAGTTAACGAAAAAAAATACCGTAACGATTCGTAGGGCTACAGAAATGAATTTCGTATCGTTGGTAATTTCGCGATTACAAAAAAAAAAACACCGTGTTAAAATTGTCGTCTACAGTCGTGTGAAATAATTGTACCGAATTATCGTTGGCGTCGAGCGTCGCTGCTTACGAACGACACGGCGTTTTCCGATCGTTTTACCTGTTTGTGGGACTCTTCGAGGTGTTTCATGAGCACGGCGACCACCACGTTGACCAGCACGAATTGCGCCATCAACACGAATATTACGAAAAACATGGGGGCTATGCCGGAGGCCACGCAACAGTTTTTCACGCAATCCGCTGCGTCGTCGCAGTCCTCGCGAAGCGCGTCCTTCATGATGCCGTTCCAATTGTCTCCGGTAGCCACCCGGAAAAGCGTCAGGAACGCCATGCCGAAGTTGCCGAAATGCGCGTGTTCGCCCAGGCCTTGACACGTGTGTTCATCGCTGCACTCTGAAAACATGCACGCCAGGCACCGCAACAATAGAATTACGTATTATTATTATTTTGCAAAATAAAAAGAACCGAATACGCTTAATATATGGGTCTGGGGCGATTGGGCGTGGTTCCCGAAATAATCGGCGTAAAGTTCAAAAAGTAAATACAAAACAGTTCGATCGAAAACGTTTACGTAATAAATTATCGGACGTTCGATAAGAGGAATTTTTCGTTTTTTATTCGTTTTTGTTTTGCATAAAAAATAGGGCCGATTTTTCATAGACGACGATGCGCTTACCAAGTCTTCCAAACAATTCCACTCCAAGCGCCGCGAATATGAAAAACAGTAGGAAAAATAGTAGTCCTAAATTTCCCACTTGCGGTAATGCTTGCATCACGGTGTCCAATAGAGCTCTTATACCCTTGGCCATTTTTAGTAATTTTAAAACTGAAAAATAAAAGAAACGAGAATAATACGTGTATATTTATATAAAGGAATAGTTTGGCGTGTACTTTTGATTCGATATAATATCGTTATCGTTATAGAACGCGATGGAATATGTAATAATAATTATAGGTTCAGTAAAATTTAATATGGATTGACTTCTCATAAATGAATTATCGTTGTTGGTTTTGATTTATGGCGTCGAAATCGAAACTTTTACAGAATTGTATAAAATTAATTAATTTGGGAATACACGTTTAATGTTAAATACGTCTTAAACAACAATAGATTTGTTGTTTGATCGAGCAAGAATCTGTTGTTGACATTGATTTTATGTAAACAATAGTCGTAGGTTTACTGATAAGTTAGTAACTAGATTGTGATTGCACGGATAGAGTGGCGCAATAGGTACTTAAACCTACTTGCCCTTAGATACGATTTATGTTGTCGAAAATTGGTGAAAAATATTCGTATTTCTCAACCGAACCCGAATTAGTGTATTTGTTAAAATCCGTTAATGTTACTTACAGTACGTACAGTCGCATAAATTGAATAACGTGTTACGCCAACGCTATTATTAATATTAATAAGGGTACCCGCCGCCATAATTTGGGTGATTTACAAATTTTGGGATCGACACGTACGATTTTCGTTTAATTCCCAAAATCGTAGGGCGCAATTGTGGTAATACCTTAAGTATAAAACAGCAACGCGTTAACGATCCGTTTGTATACAAAAAAAGAAAATACGTCCTAATAACGTAACTCCGTAATACCGATGCTGGTATTTATAACAATACGCGTATACGCTAAGCGGTATCGAATTAAAACTTTTTAGCGCGCACGAAACGCATAAAACTGCGGTTGTCCGTACGATTAATCGTACCGCAGTGTTTGTACTAATTGCTCGTGTATTTATATGTGCGCGCAAACACACACACACACACACACACACACACACACACACACACACAGATTACGACGGGGTACAAATCCTTGGAAATAACCCAAACACGTATATGGCCATCTGCGACCACGTCTACAGGTCGCTGTTTGGTGATTTACGTATTGTGTTTTTAATGTAGTTTTGACGAACCCCTAGCAATTCGCATAACTCTCATCACTCGAATGATGGTCGGATTGATCGGTATGATTTTCGATTCGACTTCTTCCAACGTGATGCCCACTATGGACAGTATGACAATGCCGATGTCCAGTATGTTCCATCTATGAGCACACGAAAATATATTACTGTACCCGTTATCCACGTAACAATGTTCGACAATAGTATATGAGGTTGTGCGTTTTACTTAGATAAAAATACAAATTGTTCTTTCTCTCTCTCTATCTTTCTCTTTATTCCTCTAATATATATGTATAAACAACGCCGTATACGTACTTGTCTGCGACGTAGAGCTGAAGTCCTAAAGCCAACATTTTCATGACGCACTCTAATATGAACACAGCGGTGAAAAAATAATTAAATATTTTCAACGCGTAAGTCAATGCCTGTAAAAAAAAATAGGTGAATGTTCGTCAGTTTTTTCATATCAAGTACTTGCATACTATTTACGAATACACGCTTAAGCGTTATAAAAATATATATAGGTCAACACCATTTAAGTATACTTAAAAATATAAGTGTATACGTATATATATATATATATATATAT